>JAAGNO010017077.1:37501-51405 GCA_033439905.1 Ceryle rudis
CTCTTTCTTTTTTTCCCTTTTACTTTTTTTCCCTCCTTCTTTCCCTTCTCTCTTTCTCTCTTTTTCTTCTCTCTCCCCCCCTCTTTCTTTTTCTCAAGCAAACCAAGTTCCATTATAAAAACAAGATGATGGATTGACCTTGTTTGAAGTTCTCAAATGAGAGGATTCCAACCATTATTTTTTCTTTACATTATTTAGTCACACTATACATTCTTGGTTGTTTTCATACTCTGTTTTTTTGGTGTAGTAACAAGAAAATGATGCATATTACCATACTGTCATAAAACAAAGCAGAGTTAAGATCCTCAGAATCACGTTTCCTGTCTTTTGTCTCCTGCTAGAGGAATCTGCTCCATTACCCCACATGATTTCTTTATCCTTCTCTACAGTTGACATCAAATGTGGCTTCTAGTTTGTGCCTCTGACTGTTAAGCAGCTTTTATGCTAAAATTAAAACCTCTGCCCCTCTGCTGAGTGCTTAATAAATATCAGATAAATCTGAGAACAGCAAACTGTGCCAACAGTGAAGAGGCAGAGAAGAAAAATCCATAATATAAGCAGATAGACTTAAAACTTCAAATCTAGTTGCTTTGTTTAAAGAGGCATTAGGAGTAATTTAGGAAACTGTTTAAAAACTACAGCAAAAAGACTTCGGGGAACCGTGTGACAGCGCGCAGGAAACCGCCAAGACGACAGCTGAACCAAGCTGTCTGGTATTGACATTTTTTGATGCCAAGTGGCAACGGAAGAGGCATCATTATTCAGTGGCACACCTCCAGGTCTGCCAGCAGTGAGGGGTTCACAAAAGCTTCTATCTATTTGTACCTCCTATTATACTAATCACACTTCAAACATATCCTTACTTTCACTCCCAAGTCAGGTGCTGCAAGGAATACAGGCATACTTTTTAAAACCCTTTCCATTTCTTTTTAAGGTGAAGTTTCTTTTGAAAAGAGAAGAGGAATTTTGATTATTATTTTAACATTTGGTGTCAGAATTTAGGGATGTCCCCCTTGAAAAGCTGATGTAAAAACACCTGCAAAGGCAGGAGCTGCCACAACAAGGGACTAACCATTCACAAGCAAACTGTGTCAGTTTTATTATTTCCTGCCTGTCCTTCAACAGTTTCTTTTACCAAGAAGAAAATTTATTTTCAGTGCACATTCAACCCTTCCCTCTGCCCCAAGACTGTCAATAAATACGCGTGTTAATAATGGCACTAGTGATGATTCAGGTTTAACACATCTATTCACGCCTGCCATTAAAGGCTCACCAAGCAGTAATGATTTTCGATCCCTCTGACAAGCAGAAAATTTGAACTAGAGATCGAGATCTGTCAGCACCTATAGCCAGGGACCACAATGCAGCCCCCAAAGATACTGGTCAAAGTTAACAACAAAACCTTCCCACCCGTGAGGGATGAAAATAATAAAAAAAAAAAAAATAAATGAAATCATCAAAACTTGATAAACACAGGCTCCAGTTTTATTCTGCTTCTACTCCACACGGGCAAGCACATCAGACCTGGGATGCCTTGATAAGGAAGCCAAGAACTGAACTACTTTGGGTTTTGCAATTAATTTCCTGTGAAGTTTCTAGAAAATCTAGAATTTGATCTGAAGTTTCTATCCCTTGAAAGCCTTTTATGGGCTTGTAGGCATTTGGGTCAGACTCTGTATGGGGACAACTGCAAACCCAGGATGATATATTAAAATCAAGTCACCCACATCAGCTTGTTGGCTTATTTAAGGGGACACCGTTGAAAGATATTTCATCATATCTGAGGTAGTAAATTACTATTTACAGTCAACGTGAACTTAAATGAATAAACTCACTCTTAACTTTTATTGTCGTTCACGCACAAACTAGCCAAGATAAGAGTGGCTTATTATCGTAAGCTTTCTGCCCCTGATCCCTGGGATGACAGTACGTGACTGAAGATTGCCATTTGGCCAATTCAGAGACAGCTTATTACACTCCAGCACCACAACAACGTCCCTTGACCTTCGCTAACAGTTTCCGTACGGTTTCAGGCCCAAGGACAATAACATCTTTCTTACCTGCTGGGTGGTGGCATCCTGTTGGACATAAGCCACTTGGGACGGATCTGTAAACAGAGTCTAGACAAAGTGAAAAAGGCTTATCAAACTGGCTTTGGGGTTGTTTACTCCCAACTCACCCAAAAGTTACCCTGCCACCAAGATGTGATCCACATTTGAGCCTTTGCTGACTTCTAATGTGCCTATGACCACAGCAGACTAATTCAACTTACCCATGTGAACCTCTGTTCAACTAAAATTAGGTGGTGCTCCACAAAAATAGAGTATTTATGTGGCACTCTTCAGCTATAGATCTAAAGTGCTTTACAGGATTTATTTTTGAAATGCTGATTGAATAAATTCTACAGACTGAAAATCAATAGCTGTATGAAAGCTAAGTAATACCTGAGGGTAGGATAGATAGCTTAACTTTATCTTTCTGCAAACTCACAAGAGAGTTCCTCAAAAGAAAGCATGCAGATATCAGGTGTATCCCACACATAAAATCTGACATGGATTGGATGCTGGGTTTTTAGTTTCATAGAAGACAAGCCAACTCCAATGTTCTTACAGTAGCCTGCAAGAACGGCCCTGATGGGAGAGCTTCCCTCTAGGAAAAGCAGCTCAGCTAAAAACTAAGTCTTGACTGAGGCCACCCTTGCTTACATTGCCCAAAACTTGAAATACTTGAGCTTGCAGCAGTCTGGCTCCAACAAAATAAAGCGTGGCATAACACAAACCCCCTTAACGACTCGATAATTTCATCTCACTTGATAATTTCATCTCACTTGCATGACGGTACCTCAATACTGCACCTCTTTTGACAAAACAAGAGTAGTCAGAGTTTGGGAGTGACTTGGTCAGTAACCTCCTGCAAGATAGCCTCTCGAAATACCTTATCCTCTTGAAATAGCCTATCCTCTCGGAACATCCCACCACATAGGAATTGTTTTTATGTAACAGCCAAGAATTGCACAAGAGAGATCACCCCCCTGCGAGGCTCTGCCAGCGTCGCTGCGGGTGTCAAGTACGTGCACTTTGTAGCACTGCTAATCTGGCCTGTCAGCAAAGATGTTATAAAACATTCTCGCCAAAGCGTGCCCGTGCCCCTTTCTTTATCTGTCCGCACAGAGGTCTACATTAACCCTGTACAAACACATACTGTCAGAGAAGAAAAGCTATTTGATATAATTAGGAAGGAGAAAAAGAATCCAGGTCTGTGAAAATCAACAGCTTCTCTGAAGAGAGGCTACAAAATTAGACTGAACACACTGAGATGCTCTGCAGAAAGAGGTGACTGTTTTTAACTATCAATTATGAGAACTGGACTAGGCAAACCAAGGACTCTTCCAGAAGACACGTAGATTGCTCTGAGGTTTTTACTGACTTTCTGGAGAGATTATCTGCGTTTTAGAAAATACCTTTGATTTAATTATACTCTCATCCACCTTCAGTGAAAGAACCAGCATCTCACAATTCATAGCCTCGACATCCTCTGAGTATCACATTTGCACATCAGACAAATGAACAGCATGAAGTCCCTGTTCAGCAACGGGCAGATAAAAGTGTTAAGAGCAACTGCCTGCTATTTTCCAGTCATATCACTTGGCTGGTAACTGGCTTCCATCTCAGAGAAGATTGGTTTGTTTTCTAGGTCTCGAAACGCGTTGTGCCCAGAACCACACATGCCTGCGTAGCTTCCACGGGATGGATGTAAACGAGCGTGTGCTCCGAGGTGTCCACGGAGGTGTAGGAGGTGCCATCCGCCGTGTAGACCACCTGCTGCGAGGGACGGTCCTGCTCATCACTGTACACAATCTGGGCCACCGCCCCCCCCTCGGGGACAAAGTGCACCTGAGAGGAAAAAGAAACCAAAGAAACAGATCCAGTACTGAAAAAGAAACCAAAGAAACAGATCCACTACTGAAACTTCTGTAGTTATACATCTGTGGGGAACCAACACAAACCACATCAGTGGCAGAGGTGCCTCAGAGAGCACCTTGCATTCCAGCTACCTAGCCAATTGGTTTGAAAACACATTTAAAAAAAATCTCATCTGAATTACGCTAGCAACACGGAAATCTGGACACAAAAGCTACCCTCAGTTTCTGGTTTTACTCTGCATTTTAACTCGAGCCTTGGCTGGTATAAAGGGCACCTTCTCATACTTAGTTCTTGGATCATCCTTATGAAAATTCAGGAGATCCAGAAAGCTCAGATATGAACTAGGGTATCTACTGGATTTATTGGTATATTGTTTCCCTTTATTCCCATATTGCTCTCTGGATTTATGATAATTACCCCATTCAGCTAGTTCTGTACTTGGAGGTATTTTTTTCCTGTCTGATGAAGGGCTAACAGAATCTATTAGCTTGGATACTGCTTCAAGAAAGAGCATTGCACTTATCAAGAGGAAGCAAAGGGCTATGTTAAATTGTTTCTCTGGAGTATGTACATGAAGTACCAGTAGAAAATTCAACTATTTAAACAAGGAAACAACTGAAAACATGAAGCAGTGATTCCAAGGACTACTGGAACAAGTTATGTCTGGAGCAGCAGTTTAAATCCAAACAAGTTGATCTTGACAGAACATTATGATCAGTGGCCTACTTTAAACAACCTGGAATACTTCATTCCAGTGGCAATAGGAACGTGTTTATCTTCTGACAACCCTTACATGCTGAAAACCATTTTCAGTGCATGGGAGAAACAGGACAGTTAGCATCATGTGTCCATATTCATGTGAATGCAAAATGCTTTCACATAAAATGATGCCATGGTTAAATATTTTATTTACTCTGTTTCACCTGGTACCCCCCACCCCCCATGGATGTTAAGTGCTGATCGTGCACAATAAATCCTCATGCTAACACTGCAGGAAGAGGATGAGCAGCATTGAGCATTTGGAGAGCTCTCTGCAGCCGCTAATTAAGCCCTGTGTACAAACACCAGCACGGTTATCCTACCCTGTGGAACACGGGCCACTGAAAATTTCCTCTTCTTTGCAAATTTCAAAGCGGGAAACTGCCCGGAGAGTCAGAATATCTCAGCTTAGGGGGGGTCAAATGACAAGCAACATATAATACATTCAAAGGAATAAATCAGTTCAGAAATCCTCAGCTGTATCATCCCAGAGACAGAGGGACTAGCTGCGTACACCCGAGTCTGACAGTATTAGTCACTAATGACTAACATTTCTCCCTTCCTCACTACTCCCATGTCTGACTGGAAAAAAATTATTCCTATTCCTTTCCCCAAGGTCCACCCACGGTTCCGACTGATGCCATCAAAATGGGCTGCCACAGACCACAGGTTTTGTTAATATTTATTAATCTGAATACCCTTTCACTTTCCCACATGGCTATACATATATTTGGACACCAAAACTTCTACAGCCACTGGCTGGCTTTGTTCAGCTCCTTTCAGATGCCTCTGTATTCTCTGCTGAGGTTTGCACAGCTTGCTTACTGAAGCTTTAATCCGAAATCACCACAGAAGCATTTGGATTTATAAATGAAAGCTGGGTTTCCAGATTCTAAGGAAGGCTTGAATGGGATCACTGGCTTGCTAAGCCACCACGCCAAGCCCAGTTCGGCCCCAGCAGAAACCAAGTGCTCTGGAAGGCGCCAGTCACCTGAGCAGTGTTCTGTTCCTGCTCAGCAGAGTCAGCCCACACCTGAGGACTTTCCTCTTTTGAGTCCATCTCCTCCCCGCTGTGGTGCTCCATGAGGAGAGAGATCTACTGGAAGAGTGTCTGGCTGAACAGATTCATCTGTTAACTGTGTTTCTACTTCCAGAAGACAAGGTGATCTTCAGTAACATGGCTATAAAAAAAAAAAGAGGACAGAGATATTAAAACAAGTGAGACACACAGAATGGAGGTATGAGGTATCATCAGCTACTGCCCTACAGGAACACACCACCAGAGTAAAGCAGGCTTCATTTACCAACAGATGCATCCTCATTTATCATGCTCGAGTTCTGCTGTATTGTACTTTCCATGTCCTGTTAAGAAGGAAACGAGTCAACTAGTGCTACAATCGCACTGAAGGATTATACAGAAATCCTCCTGGCCATGGGCAGTCCACAAAAATATCCTTCACCTTGTGCTTCTGGCCCAGAAGTGAATGAACGGTGCAGAAAACAGACCTTAAACATCCAGTATGAAAACACTACATTCAGAGATGCACCAACCATTTCTTGGTTCATTTGCACGAGGTTTAGCTCAAGAACCAACCAGCTTTCACCTGGTACCACACTGCAGTCCCAGTTGGTATTCAGGCAGTGTTAGCATAGGCAACTTTTAGAAAGAGAACAATGCAACTTAAACTCTAATTCACACGCGCCCAAAGATCCTGACAAATTGCTCCCAAGCTCCGTTTTATTCACCTCTCGCAATTTTACTGGGGCATCTCAATCTGCCACTGGGAAGCTCAGAAGTGTAATTTACAGCTCTGGTGATTGGTTCAGTCAGTGGTTCGGCACCTTCCGAAGCCTCTGTCTCTAATGTCCTATTAAATCACAGGCCCTGGAATTAGCATGAGGCTAAGCCCATTTCATTTTTCAGCAAGTCCAATTAACTTAATTTTATACCGAGTGCCTCGCTGGGCTAAGCCAATGCCAGTACCCAGTCTGTGCACCGGGAAGAAAGCAGAAGGCTCCTTGCTGACACTTTCATTCATTTGCATTTTAAATGCAAATTATTTTAGTCATAATTTATTCCCCATAAACGCTAGCAGTTGGCTTGTCATGGACAAACTAAAAAAAGATAAGGAGGGGAAGGGAGGGGAAAAAAAAGCAGAAGGCACTTTCTGCCTTCTGCTGATTTTGTCAGCAATGACCAAGCTTTACAGACCCCAGTACTGACTGTAGCACTGGTCCCAGCCAGAACATTTAAATCAATAGTATAGAAAAGTCTCAGGCTGGTGTCACTGAACTGTGTGGTGGGGAAAAAAAAAAAAAGAAAAAAGAAAAATAAATAAATAAAATAATCATATGACTCCCACATATACAAAGAAAAACAGTGGAAAGAGATATTTCTGGGCATTGCTAGACAGTAAGTTATGCCACTGTTGGTGACTAGAGCCTAACATTTGCTGTCTCATGCCAAGCAACACACGCATACACGCGTGGCACACAGTCCCCCACGCAAGCAGAGACTGAGGAGCGGTGAGACGGCTGCTCTCGCTTCCTATTAGACCCAAACATGCTTCAGTTTTGGGCTAAGAGAGCAGAAATTCTCTGTCTTAATAGAATGAGATACAAACCATCCAGAGAAAGCACCGAGAAGAGGAAAATAAAGAAATAAATGGACCTGAAGGGAAGGCTTTAGCTAGGGGATCTCATTAGTACCGAGAAAAATGAACGGCAGCAAACAATTAGGACTGATAAACATCAGCCTGACTCTCCAAGTGTTGAAAGCCAGGGTCATTTACAAAGAAATATTAATTTCTTTAGAGAAATATTATTTATTTACATATTACAGCACACACAAGCCCCGCTAGATAAATACCATCCATCCCTACGTAGCTGGCTGAAGGGTACTATCTCAAAGCTCTTGCTGTGTTATTCAGGATTAATTCAGGGATTTTTCTCTTATCTAACCCTACCAATTTCACTGAACTCCTTCGCTCATTTTATCAGGCATATGATCACCGAGGAGTCTAGAACTGCTTGCCTGAAACACAACAGCATTTATGTCAGTAACATCATCTGGAAAAACAAATTTTGCATAAAATGAAATGCCTATAGTGTCGATTTTCTTGGGCTGATCATCATTTTCACTTTTCCTGATCATCATTGTTGAGCAATAGCCAATTCAGGTAATTGCACTAAAACCAGCCAGTAGATTAATCGATTACCCGATACTAAAGTGCTCAGAACAATAAAAACAAATGCTGGAGGTTTCAAGTTTGGGTGGTTTAGGTTTTTTTTTTAAACTATAATTATCCTGTTAGCAATAATGCAATTAAATTAATCTGGGATTGAATTAAGAGAAAGGCACGGTTCTGGCTAATTCCACACAATGCAACAAGTAGCAGAATCTCTGGCTGACCTTCCCCACAAGCTGCTGCTGAAGGTCTGAAGGATGATGCTGACTCACTCCTGCAGACTCATTTTGGCACAAATAACTTAGAACTTGAGCAGAAAGGAGACCAAAGGGTTCAGACGGGTCATTAATAGCCAAAACTGGGCATTAAGTTTCATATCTGCAAAAAAAAAGAAAAAAAGTAGTACCAAAAAGTTAGAGAAGAATGCAGAAGACAGTCATTTCGGGTTTTGCCATGGTTCTAAAGGTTAACACTAATCTTAAAGCTCAGGGAAAAATGCAAAGTCGAGCCAAATTGAGTGGCTCGGCGAGGCAGTTTCTATGATTGGTACTGTTATTGCTGCTCTTCACAGAAATGGAAAAAATACACTGCTCAGCCCAGCCAATTGTGTAGCAATAACCATCAGATGTTATTAGGAGCTGCAGGATTTGCTGATGCTTTCAACTTCTGTACTTCAAAACACGTCCTAGGATCTGCCCCTCTGGTGCGCATTGCCACCCAAGATTGGATCTCAGCGAGTTCTTATCACTTCTATCGTCACCAAGAGACACCAAAAAGCACGTTTTCCCTGGAAACTTGGATGTGCTGAGGGAGTAGTCAGTCAGCAGACATCCCAGAGAGGTCTCAAGGCCACGCAATCTCATTATTACCAAAATAAAGAGGGCATGAGGCAGGAGCAAGCATTGCAGTTCAGCTGGTACAAAAGCCAATGGTGAAACAAGACCTGCCGTTAAGGTCAGGAGCTGGGAAACAAGATCTGGTCCAAAGTCACTGACAACAAAACTGCCAGGAGATACAAACGCCCGAGTAAGTTTTCTAACACTGATGACAAAAAAAAAGACCAAAATAACTTTGCTCACTAGTCCTCCACAGGATGCTGTCCCTCATTAATCCTGCATGATCTTATTTCCTTCTTTAAATCCCCCCTCTCAATATCCATTAGAGCTGTGACAGTGACAGCCACAGCGCCTCGAGATTTTAACGATTCCCCTGCGGTCTCCTCTCGCTGCACAAGGAAGAGGCGGATGTCCAGCTCAGCACACAGCCACAATATTTTATCAAATTAGCTACAGAAGAACCATGATGAGCAAGTCGGGGTACACGGCCTCTACGCTCAGCCTGTTAGCCATAGCTGGTTGGGAGATAAAGGTAAACAAAATACTTATTTTCTCAAAAGATCTAGCCAGAAGCTTTTTTGTTGGGTTTTTTTTTTTTTATTTTAGCAGAAATAAGTGTGAAACTTTAGACATAATCATTGCCAAACAGCAGGCTTGAAAGGGAAGGCTCTCTGCAGTTTATCTTTTGCAATTCTTGATTTATATTTTTTCCTCCCCCTCTCTCCCACAGAGAGATTTTCAGTCAAGCACATCGGTGGGAAGTTCTGCAGCATCCAAGGGACACAGATGTACACCTCATGAGATCTATCACCCAAACCATCAGCTGCATTTCTGTCACCACCCCAAAGCTCACACACAACCTGCGAAGCACCACGCTCACAAGCAAGCGGCAATGCCAGCGTGCGAGATGCTAAACTGGTTACAGAAACTCTGGAGACAGCGTTTTCCTCCCCAAAATAGCAGGCGTGCCTCACCCAGTCCGCTCTGGGTGAGGACACAAGCTGAAGTGGTAGTAGGTATAAATAGAACCCAGTATCACTCCAGTAGGTCAGCGGCAGGACGCAGTGCGTCATATACAGTGTGACTCAAGATATGACGTCGTGTGAATCAAGAACCTGCAAAACTCCCATCGCTTTAAAAGAAAGTTAGATCTGAAATCCAACGTCCCTCGGAAGTACCCTGGCACACAGAATATCTACTGCAGTGGAAGACAAGTTCATTCCAACTGATTTTTGCTGGAGCTCTCCGAGACGGCACCCAGGGGTGCTGCCCTTGAGCTCCCTAGGACGTGCCCACGCTTTGCACAGGTAGAAGCAGGCTCAGTCCGGGAACGACACCAGTGGTCAGCAGACACGCAGGGCGGGATGAGTGGTCTCCTACGTGTCTGTGTGCCTGTAACATCCGCCTGTCTGTCTCATCGGGTAGAGCAGAAGTAAATCCACCACCTCTTCCAAGACAAAAAGAGGTTAATTTTAGGACAGTATTCACATTTACCTTCCTTTTCTCAACACGCTTTGGGGGGTGTCGAGACCTATGGCCTTCTTCTTTAGTTCTTGCCTTTCACATCCAATCCAAAGACATCTCATTAACACTGAAGCTTCTCCTCTGTAGCTCCTGACACCTGGAAAGCACCTTTGTGTCACCATCTGACCAGTTGTTCCATCTTTCTGGAAGCCTCACTTGAAAATTCCTTTTGACCACCATGATAGTCCTGTCACCCTTCTCTCCCCTGCTGAACATCCTCATCGGCCTCGCTTTCCCCGGCAGAAGACATCCCACCATCAGCAGCACCCATGCCGTGTCACTTTATAGGTGCACTAGCATGTCAGGAGTAGAAGTGAATGGTGCTTGAAGAGAAAACCTCCAGTAACAGCAAAATTGCTGCTAATTTGTGTCAAAAACTCTCACACACCAAATACAAGCTGAATTCACACGGTGCCTCAAAGGAAAACTCTGAAATTCAAAGCACCAACCAGAAAAAAACCCAACCATCCAAGATCAACAGCAACCATAATTTCTTGGCGTACCTGCTATTAAGGGAGAACTTTCAATGCTGGGACTACAAGAGAAGACACACAGACAAACACTCTGGAGACTTCATCTCCAGCAACCTCTCCAAGTCTAATGAAGGACATTCTGCTGAGAAAGCATCTGAGCCAGTAGCTGCCCAACATTCATTTCTGTCCCTTCTCTGGGATGAGAACAGGGAATATTAAAGCTGGGCAAGAGGAAGAGTCCACTTCTGTGCTCAGGGAGCCATAAAGGCACTGCAGTATCTCAAATGAGAATCCACTTCACAATAATGGTGCATAAAACAGCTAATATGATTTACTCCCTGGGGTAAAAAAAAGGCTTGTGTATGGGTTGGGGTTCCCTGCAGCAATAACAGCAAGGGTTATTAGCTTAATCCTTTAAGTACTCAGCTCACTGACCACTCTTTCACCACCAACCATATGCAAGGACAGCAAGATTGTACGAAAGGGGGTTTTACGACTACGGATCTTCCTCCAGCTTTTAATATGGAAAGGATTTATTAGGCTCAAAAGGAACATCACACGTGTCTGCAAAAAGCTATAGCCACACTTAAGTTAATTACCCCAGCTTGCCTAGAAGGCAGAGCGGGTGCATTTCCTGAGATCCCTTGGCAAGAACGCGCTTTCGTTGCGGCAAGAAGGCTTCTGACCTCGCTGAGGACTGAGTCACGGCTGCCATCTCCTCCTCTGAGCTCCCATCCATCAAAAGCACCTATTGTTTCAAGGAACCCTGGCCCTGCTGCGTTTCAGCTGAATGTTAATAATCAGGTAATATATAACCACAATATTTATGTTTTACTGGGGAGCTAGAACTGGAAGTCCTACACAGGGCTGGGGCAGCAAGGATTATTTATTTCCACAAAAGGAAAAATGGCTTCAATTTATTTAGTCAGATAATAAATGGAAGAGCTCGGCTAAACACAAACTCGCTCTTTACTCAAATTGTGCATAATGAATCGATCCATCTATAGCCTCGCGGCACATCCATCATCAAAGCAACAACGAGCTGGAAGAGATCTCTTAGATCTTCAAGGCCAGTCCTCTGCTACCGTGTCCAACGCGTGTCACAGTCCTTCTCCTAAAAGGAGAGGTGCCCAAGTGCCGAGAGCACGACAGGCTGTTGCCTCACTCACAGAGTATCAGATAAAAAGCTGAAAGTCTGTTTCTGCCACAAACTAGAGGAGATAATCAAACCTGCCTCTTTCAGAACGGCTGGTTCTCTGCAGTACTACAGGCCATGAGGCAATCCCTACTCAAAAACAGGGCTACAACACAACTCCTCTTTCCGGGTCTTTTACCAGCAGCAAGTAAGTGACAAATAGACCCCCATCTTATGTTTAAATCAAAACAAAATTCACAATACTAAACACCCCCCCCCCCCAATTAGCTGCACTTAAAAGTCAATTAAAATTCAGTTTACACAGCTGACAGCAGCTGCAGGTGGTCACGAACAGACTGGAAGGAGCTGCTGACTGCAGAGCAAGCGACCACAAGGGATTTTTCTTTGCAGGTTAGTAGTCAGGGCACCAGGACACAGCAGGTGACACCACACACCTATTCCTCTCTAAAAGCAAGTGGTCAATTATTCCACCAGATAATAATAATTCCATCAATAGCTCATCCTATCATCCTATAACCAAGGTAATAAAGCTGTCTGCGTTTTAAACGCCTAACAGAGAAGAGAAGCAAAGTGCCAAAAAGCACCACAATTCGGGAGAGAAGCTCTCCATTTAAGGACTGGCTGGAGAAATATGCTCTCTTACGTTTTCTTCCTCGAAATGAAGGCATCAGAAGACTTGAGACTGCCAATTATTTTGTTTCCACAAAAGACGCAAAGAACCCTCTTGCCAAAGCAGTTGATGAGTCATTAGCATTTCATTTGCTAACTCAACCATTAGGAAGAATAATAAAAAAATAAAGGATTATTAAAAATGTAACAGAAGCAAGAAAAAATTCAGTATAGTCCCTGTTCCCACTGATGCTCTGAAGGAGAAACGATTTACAGACACCCAGCTTTGTGCTTGTCCCTTCTTTAAAGGCCTGTAAGAAGGACCAGAAACACCAGTGTTACACTCGCCAGGCTGCTGCACAGGTACCAAAAAGCGCGTCGCTAACGCCGACTGGTCATTTCACTCTCAGGTTGAGCCTCTCTCTATGAGGCTCAGGTTTTTAACTCTCATCTAGACTCCTACAAGACTCCTTCTGCGGACCTACAATAAGCAATTGAGAGGTAAGAGGTGACCGTGTATAGCTTGAAAGATCTCACGCAGGGAAAATAACTCTACGAAGGGCAAGTTGTCCCTCGAGGATGAGTGGCTCTGGAAAAACAGAGCAGCAGGAGCTCATTGCAACGTAACAATTTAACAAGCTTCCATTAACAGCTTTTTAATGCAACTGTGGCACAGCAGTGAGGAAATCAACAACTCAACGCCAAAACCTCTGTAGGTGGAGGTCCTCAAAATCAAACAGCCACGTGGTACAACTGTATCTCAGACCCTAAGAACTGGTGGATTTTCCAGAAGCGACCAGCACCAAGAGCAACACCAGCACAGTAGTTACAACCACCACAGCTCCTACTCGCAGAAGCCGCTTCTGCTCACCCACAGGCTTCAACAGACAGAACCACCTCACGCGGTGAGCCCACCAGCCTAGTCCGGCTCTGACCTCGGACAAGCCTAGCCACGTGTTGCCCACACCAGCACCGCAAGGTGGTGGAGAAATAGCTGCCACTCCTTCACAGCAACCCCAGGACCATCCCCTCCGCAGCCTCTCCCCGCTGGGCCCAACACTAATGTCCACCGGGACCCCAGAGGAACAGAAGCTCCCTCCCCTCAGCTCCTCCTAGGCCGGACTGCAGGTTCCCCCCCAGCCGCTGCTCCTCAAATACCCCCCACGCCACCGGCAGCCAATCCGGGGAGGGGGTGCGACGCCCCTCTCCCCTAACTAGGCCAATGGGAAGCAGGGGCGCGAGGCACGCGGCCAATCAGCACCCGCAGGTGTCCATTCCCCCCTTTCCCGCCACAGCTCCCCGGAGTGAGGACCCCCCCCCCCCCCCCCCCCCGGGCGCCGCCCCCCCCCCCACCACGGCGGAGCCCCCCCCCGCCCCCCACGCCCCACTGCCCCTCCCCGACGCCGTCTTCGGCCTCAAAGAAAATATGCCACTTC
>JAAGNO010017078.1:0-60717 GCA_033439905.1 Ceryle rudis
ATAATATTAAATAAAAGTAGAATAAATAATAATAATAAAAAAAACCCTAAGATGAACAATAATAAAAAAAATCAGTAAAATAATTTGTAAAAAATTGATGACAACATAGATATTTTTAAAAAAAAGACTAGCTGGGAGTTAGCCAATACTGCCATCTTGGTGACAGTGTCTAGGTTTAATATATGACCTAATACACAGTTTAGCACATGATTATGCACATGTGGACCATAGGATGTTAGAAACCGTGGTTCAACATCCTCCTCAGCACCCATCCTTCTCATCAAGATGTCAAATGTGGCTGAAGTGCCAAAATGGGAAGGGACCTGCCACCCAGACCTGGACCAAAACACAGCCAGGAGTATAAAACCCCCAGTGCCAGCTGTGAGGAACATGACTTTGAAGCCTGGTGGCACCAACACTGACTGAAGCAGAGGGAAGACTGCACACCAAAGTCTGATTCAGGTGCTCATCTTTTGTTTTTATCCAAGAGCAATTTAATATGAAAAGGAACAAGCATCACTCAGGCCCAGGATTAGCAGCTTCCAGATAAGTGCGCATATTCAGATGAAAATCCTGGAGGTGCCAGACCTGAAAGATAACAGACACTGATGTGCTGCAACATGCATGAACGCTTCAGCAGGTCTCTATCTACTCAGGGTATGTTGGACGAGAATAGACAACAAATGCCCAACCTGTTGAGCTACAGCCTGAGGCAGAAGACATCAGCACCACTAATGAGGTGTTTGACATTTGCCAGGAGCCTTCACAGCCTCTGCATAATTATGCAGGTGAGTGTGTGGAGGAGATAATGCATTGATAGTCATTTGACTTGGATCTATTGAACCTTAAGTGCCAGTTTCAGGACCTGCTCTCCCTGCAGCCATGTGAGTCACCTGGGGCCAGGGTATCTGGGGAGGGAAACAGTTTTCGCACATCCCCTTACACTGAATCCTCCCATCTCATGCACTGTAGTTGTCCTTCACACCTCCAGCAAAGTCTCACCAGGGACAAAGTGAATGCTGTCCAGAAGCATCCCTGGATCTGGACCTTCCTGCCCTGCAAGGCAGCCTGACAGCACAACCCATGTCTTGGGCTGGATGGGCTCACTCAGCAGGGCTCCTGCGTGTGCAGGTGGAACCCTGGCTGCAGAGTACCTTTGCTGCATGACCTGCCCCAGGATACCAGGCAGTAGGCAACTGCCCAAGACCTCATATATCTCTTGCTGGGCCCCATCCTTGCAAGTGCAATCATCCAAGTTCAGCCTTGCAGCTACATATGACTCACACAACGTCCCAATGCAGCTGGCGTGGATGCTCTTTGCTGCGAGAGGCCAGCATATTGTCTTAGCTACCAGCTATTGCAGTCATGGAGCAAATGCAAGCCCATCTTCTCCTCATTTGTTTACAAAGCTCCCAAACCACAGTTAGTAAGGCACAAAGCCCATCAGACAAAAGGCAGCAAATACTAAACCATCCTGCAGTGGACAAAAATCTTGCCTACTTTATTTTCCAGGAAAAACTAAACTACCAGGCATTGCGTTGGCTTTGCAAATATAATGTATCTCCTTCTGATATGGTGGGTCTGACCTGGCAGGAGGCTTTTTATACCAGCTGAGACTGTCTTAAAATGCATATTATGAATTCAGATGCAGCCAGCTTGGGACAGCTGACTTCTACTGTGGTGGCTAAGATGGCATGGCACTGCAGTTAGAGCTGTGGGCAGCTCAGGGACAGGCTATCGGCATTCCAGATCCAGCCCAGGTCTATGGAATGAGGTTGGCGCTGCACTCAGAGCACCCCTGACAGGTACCTAGTTCCGTGCACCGACTCAGGGGCTAAATGGGTTGGAGAGAGGAAAATGTAATCACACCGTTTTAATTAGAGTCAATGGAAGCTTTCCAGGTACATCGTTACAGCCCACGCGGAGACAAAAATCCTTGTTCTGCTAAAGGGATAAAATAAAATGCATTGTCACGCTGGGGATCAAGCTGATCTGAACTTTGTATTCCTCATTTGCTGTATACTTAATTCTCATCATTTTTAATGGACTGTGGATGTTTTTATGTTTTTGTGGGTTTTGTTTGTTTGTTTGTTTGTTGTTGTGTTTTGTTTGTTTGTTTTGCTTTCTTTTGTTTTGCAACTTTATTTTTGAAGCAGATACTTTGTATTTCTATAGAAATAGGCTTCAGGGTGAATGAGCCACGCTGGTGGAGGGCTTCGCACTGCTAATAAGTAATGATATTTTCACTGCAGCAGGAGTCAGGGTCAAGTGAGACATGATGTACAGTCTTCACTGATGAGGAAGGAGTGGGAGGAAGCAGCATATTTCCAGCCATGAAACAGGAGGCCATTAGAAGGTACAGGCAGCTTTGGCAACAGAGAGCTCATTAGCCCACTGGGTAGAAAATGCGTTGCAGGTGCAGCAGCCTTGCTGGAAATTCAGTGGGGGAGAGGAGCTAAGGACCTGTGCAGGCAACAGGCAGTACACAGTGGTGATGGAGGACAGCCAGTGATGGCCAAGACTGCTTCTCATGTATGTCATGACAGAGAAAATGGTCCTTCTCACAGGTACTGCTTAGTCCTCTGCCTAAAATGTTCATCTGAGAACCAAGCTGCCAGGAAGGAGTAGAGGGACAAGACAAACTTTTTGGGACGTGATGGAGGAACTCAAAAAACACGGAGATTTGGTCTCCCAGGAGAGGAGGGATTCTCGGGGTTTGCTCTATCCACTGGGCTGAAATTCACTTTTGGGATCTGAGCAGATTCTTAGACGGTCTCCTAAATCACCTGCATGCAAATCCTGAAAAGTGGGAACTGGAAACTAGGTTTTAGATTTACATTTTACTATTTTGTTCTCTCTATTCCTTTTTTGTGAGGATGTTTCTGATGTGCTAAGTTTTCTGTTTCTGAAGACATGTATTCGGAGGAAGAGCCAAGGGCATTGCAGATTGATTTTCTGAGTTTCACTCAGATTCCATGATGCAAGTAACAATTCAGTAGGATAAGCTCATTCTTTTTTTCCATTTTTTTTAATATATTTCACTAAGAAGCATGAACAGGCAAAAATCCCTCTAAGCAATCACATTACCAGTCTAATTTGCTAGCCTTTCATTAAAGCAATTAAAGATAGAATGATGCAATGACCCAGTTCAGGACCCAATTAAGACTGAATCAGTAAATCAGTAGGTTTAAATTACCACCATAGATAATCAAAACAAGTTTGAGGATGATGCTAAGCAGAATTACTATATTAACATTGCCACAAGAGAATGTAAAGAATGAAATACTTTCCAGTTGAGGTCCCAAGCTCATCTTATTACAACCAACTTAGTGGCAATGGGCACAGCCTGGTACAGGTCTGTCAGCCTGCTGTGGAGCATTGCCTGGGTGCACAGCAAAACAGCCCTCCTGGATCATGTGGTATCTGTATGTAGTCACCTGCATGGTGACTTCCAGGCACAGATGTCAGGTCCCTGACCATCTGTTCAGCCACATTTGGAGCAAAATCATCTCATCATTCTGTCATCATCTCCTTTGCACAGGTAAGTAAAGCCCTCAGGTGTCCTGCTAACAAATACTTCTTAACCACAGCAGTTGGCTCTTCCTTGAAAGTGTTCCTCTTTTGTTCCTTGGGATCTTTAACTAACCTGCACACTATCTGGACTTGTTAGCAAAGGCTTGATCAATGCTGCAGTCTGTTGCCCTGGACTGATGAAGCCCCTAACCAGAGGTATTGTGGCATCTGCATCCTTGGAGATACTGAAAAGCTCTCTGGATATGTTCCTGGGAAACCTGCTCTACTTGACCTGGATGTTGAGCAGGGGAATTGGACCAGATGACCTCCAAGAGGAGGGCCTACCAACCTCAACCATTCTGTGGTTCTGTCTTAAGATTTCTGCAAAGCACATCAGAAAGGAGCATATAAATAGTACAAATACTTAGGGAGGGAAGAGGAGTTGGAAGTTCCTAGCATAAGCCTCGAAGGTGATCATCAGTTGACTTGGCAGTGAACTCTGATGATGACATGTTTGGTGGCAGTGTTAAACACTGTCTTAAGAATTCAACCCTAGACTGATCATATCTGAGTTCCCTCTCCAGATGTTGTGACCCAAAAGTACCTGAAAGCTTGTCCTCTTTCTTCTTTCCAGTCTTGAAATACATGATAAAATCCTTTCATTTGAGTAATAAATAGGCATAGTAACCTAATCCCAAACCTTCAGTTTATGTCATGCTGTCCCTTTGCTTTGGTTTGGCAGAGACATTATAATAATATAGTATAATATAATAAGCATAATATAATAACAAATTGTATTATATTGTATTACATATATTACAACTCCAGTATGTGTCCATCACATACCTGTGTTCCAACTGCAGAGCACAGGAATTTATCCACCAACTCCTGCTGAAGGTCAGTATGGATTCACTATGACTGTAACTTTGGTAGCACAGATTTTTCCCTGTGGTGGATCAGGGATCTGATCCTCTTAGATGCTACGCTGAGCTGTGGTGCATTGGAGACCGGCAGGGCAAGTTACATTTCAGATGCTGCTTTGAGACAGGGCAAATTTGAAGTAGCTCTTCTATAAACATGATTTGTAACTCTTCATCATGGAGAATACCTGCCCAGCTGACCTCCAATAAAAAGAAGTATTTGTTTGAAACTTATTATGCATTTCTGATCACTGCTAGGCTGCAAGCTGAGGCAGAGTTGTGAACACAGCTTTTGCTCTGCTCTAAAGAAAGAAAATGAAAACCATACAAGAGTTTATATGACGCCAAAGAAAGCACAAAGCTCGTGAGTTCAATGGGAACAACAAATTGCTTCTCGGCTCTATTATTATTATTAATTTCCATAACCAAAACACTTTTATGAAGGTAAACTATCAATTGACTGTAACTTTATCAGAATATTGCAATTATAAGAAGAAAAAAACTCAAAGATGAAAAAAAGAGAAGAAACTTTTAAATTCAGGATAAGTAAACAGAATTTGGAAGTGAGGAATTTATCCCAATGTAATCCAGAAAGCCCAAATGCCAAACAATCTGGAAATACTCAGTTGAATACTTGTAGTGCTGATCCAGATGGTCCTTCTTCCTCACCCCCACAGTTATAAGAAATGGTTATTGTTACAGTAATTCAGCATTGTTGAGAGGCCCCACCGAAACAAGGTCTCAGATGTTCTGGGCAGGGCACAAACCCACAGCAATGAAGGTGGACCTCCTCCCTGAGGGTTGTCCAGAACTGGGAGGAAGTATAGTATGATGGGAACAGTATGTCCCCTTGTCCCTACAGCAACTTACGGTGCCCTGGGATTGCTCTGGGGCAGGCAGGCCCATGTTCTCTCCTCATGGAGTCCCCAAAGGGATCTTCACAAGCCTGTATCTGTAAATATGCTTTTGTACATGCACAGACAAACTGGAAGATGGGTTTAGCCTTAAGGACAAAATTCAGTGTAGATATAACCAGATAAAGGGTAGGACTGTCTATGCTGCAAGGAAAAAAGTGCTGTGTCTGAAAGCTCTGTGCAGAACTTCTCCTCCTCGTCGTCACCTGGCCGTGGAGGCCCTGAACCACAGCAGGTCTATCCTTGCACAGGTTGGAGTCTCTGAAGTTGGCACCTGCACATGCTCTGTTTCAGAAGATACCACTCATGCAAAAATCCTCTTGACTGCCAAAGAAATTGCTGCTCACAGACTAGTCATGACCATTGGAACCCTGGCTCTGCTGGGGGACAGTGTTGAAGACCAAAGGAGCTGAGAAATGGACTTGATATAGCATGAAGAAAGACTGATGTCTTAAGACAGGCACTCAGTGAGTAGTAACACTTGGAAAGTCTTCAAATTAAGGATGGTCTCCTTCCCTCCTGTGCAAACTTGGCTGTGGATCTTGGCAAGGTTGCAAGCACAATATTTTCTATAGCCCCATCTTCTTTGTACTGACAGTTTATCTCATTTGTTTCAAACAGACAAGAATATTTTGCTGAGCCCATAACAATGAAGAAAATGCACAAAGATCAAGCAAATACTGACATGGCACCAAGAGGCCATTTTACAGCATCAGGATTTCAATTGTCCTGTGGTGATCTTCTGTCCTATCTCACTGGGAGCTAGAAAAAGCTTAGTGCACTCTGGGAGACCAATGATCCTACACACAAACCTATAATTTTAAAACCAAGAGATGAAAAGAAGGTTTTCCTGGCTGAGATTTTAACTGCACTGTGAAAAGTGGGATAGTCCTTCAACTACCATTAAGTCTGCAGATTCTGAACCAACCCAAGAAAGCTAACTTAAATGGATGGGAGTGTGGTCATAAATATGAGAGGATGGTCAGAGTTCAGACTTCTGTCATACAGGAAGACTGTGGAGTCTTTCTACAGGATATCATAGAATCATAGAATGGTAGAGGTTGGAAGGGACCCCAACCCCCCTGCCAGAGCAGGATCACTCAATGCAGGCCAAACAGGAACATATCCAGGTGGGTTTTTTTCCCTAGAGAAGGAGACTCCATAACCTCCCTGGGCAGCCTGTTCCAGGTTCCATCACCCTTACAGGAAAGAAGCTTTTCCTCATGTCGAGGTGGTACTTCCTGTGTTCCAGTCTGTGACCATTGCCCCTCGCTCTATCACTGGGCACCACCGAAGAGAGACTGGCCCCTTCTACTTGACACTGTCCCTTTAGATATTTGTAAACGTTACTAAGATCCCCTCTCAACCTTCACGTCTCCAGACTAAACAGCTCCAGATCTCTCAGACTCTCCTGCTAAGAGAGATGCTCCAGTCCCTTAAACTACTATGCTATGCTACTGCTCCTGACACCTCTAATCATTGGTCTGTGCCCCAGTGTCACACTCTGCCTCTAGCTCACTCTCTGCTGACATTTTTGTACTTGAATGTGCTTTTCCAAAGATGTGCCTTCCCATGGATGTTGTTTTCCAGAGCACACATGGGAGGTCATCTCACCTCTCCTAGTACAATCCAGCATGTAATCCTAGTTCTGTGGCCAGAGTTGCAGACCACAGTTTTGGAATAGCAATCAATTATTTCTGGGGGTTATTTCTTCATTTGCAATATGAAAGCTATTAAAATAACTTGCCTTTCTTTTTATATTACTATGAACTGGTCATTATCACTGCTGTTCATTTCAGCTCTGTTACTGAACCAGATGTTTAAATCCACCTGTTTTTGACCTCAAACATTGGCTCAGCTCTCTGTTGGGTGTCCAGAAATGCTTGTCTGGACATAGTGATTTTACCAGCTATTTTTAAAGGTGAAGGAATTCTTGTACGAAAGTGAGTGAAAGCCAGAAAAGCAGAAAGAAAGTGGGAGAAAATTAAGAATACCAGGAGAAAATAAAAGAGCGAGTCATAACACACACTGGAATATGGTCTGGAGGAAAAGGAAGACAGTGATGGAGTGCACACACAACAGCCTTTGGAACCCACTGCTGACAGCAAAGGGACTTGGAAACATCAATGAAAATCCCATCTCCTTTCATAGAATCATAGAATTGTTCTAGTTGAAAGAGACCTTTAAGATCATCGAGTCCAACTGTTAACCCAGCGCTGCCAGGTCACCACTAAAGCATGTCCCTCAACACCACATGTATTAAGTCTTTTAAATCCCTCCAGGGATGGTGACTCCACCATTTTCCTGGGCAGACAGGACTTTACAACCCTTTCAGTGAAGAAATTTTTCCTAATAGCTAATCTAAACTGCCCCTGGTGCAAATGATTCCCACCACAGGCTGTAGTGACCAGGACCAGCTCAAAGGTGCAGCAGTCTCTAACAACTGCATCTCCTTTACGCAGCCCCACACAGATATTCTCAATCCCCAGTGGACAGCCATGTCTCTTATGTCGTCACACAGCATCACTTCCAAAATCACCTGAAGGACAAATCATCCTTTTTATCCATTTCCTTATGGAGCAAATTGGGGAGGAAAAAAAAAAGTCTCAGTGTCCTTTGGGACATAAAGGGACAATGCTGCATAAAACACAACAGAGCAGTGGAGCGGCCACAGAAATTATTCACACCCTTTCTTGCACGTGGGTGGAGACTCAAGCACTTAAAACCACCAGACTAGATCAGGATGATTTAATTGGATTTATTGGAGGAAAACAATTAGTCATCCCTTTAAATTGTCATTATGATAGAAATCTCGATATGTATACATGATTGTCAAGGCAGAGAACCACTTGCGATGTAGCCCCATTAACAATTTGTAGTATTGCAAACTCATTATGCAGATAAAACTTTTGCAATGCCTTAATACATGCATGGAGTAAATACACATTCTCCCTTCTGTTTGGACACAGATGCTGTTATGAACTTGTACCAATCACAAGACCTGCAATATTAGGCACACTGACATTCCTTGATTAAGATTTAAGCCTTTGTAGAAAACATGCTTGCATTTTCATTATAAGTCAACTGAGAGATGTTTTGCAGTTGGGGATATTTGGGGAGTATTTGGGGACATTTGGATAGCTGGGCAGACTGGTTTGGGTTTTTTTTTCAGTTTGATGACCCAAATCAAATATCTAGCTAAAAAATGGCTCAAATGCTGTTTCTCAACTAGAGGCCAATGTAGAACAGCATGCTGATGTTGCCTTGACCAGAAACCTGAATCATGCTGTCTCTCCTACTGAGCTACAATCTTCCATGCTCTTCACTTTGGGGGTCATGCTGCAGCTTGATCTAGTAAGACATAACATGTATGATGCCATGCAGGTGGGCTCAGGGGATGCAGATAAGAGATGGAAAAGCTCAGAGCTACCCCAAGCACCCCCCTAAGAGCTCCCACCCACTAGAAATCACAGCGCATGTCCACCTCCTCATGGAGGCTTGCGCCATGTACTACCTCAGCAATCTGAACTCAAAGCTGATTTAGTCTGAATCATTAATGATGGGTTTTTTTAATGCTGCCACTTCTGTGCACTTCAGGAATGGCACAGCATCCTGGCTGAGCACAAGCCTTGAAGGTGGGCTCA
This sequence comes from Ceryle rudis, assembly GCA_033439905.1. Classification (NCBI taxonomy): domain Eukaryota; kingdom Metazoa; phylum Chordata; class Aves; order Coraciiformes; family Cerylidae; genus Ceryle; species Ceryle rudis. Next base: position 8,992 of record JAAGNO010017078.1, read on the forward strand.
AGAATTCTTGGTGCTTTCAGCCACCATGGAGCAGTGCCTTGCACAATTTCCAAGGACTGATACTTCTCCATCACCACTGGCATAGTGCTTTCTCTCCAGCCCCACTGCTTGGCATGGTCTTGCCAGGTACCCAGAGCAATTTCCCAATCCTTTCAGGTGGCTCTGATTTGAGTATTGGGAATTGGAGAATCTTCCACACTAACACAGCAACTACTCACACAGTTGGGATCAATTCCCTGCTGATGCCCACAAGAGGGTTGGGCTGGAACTACTATGAGTACCATGTGGCCATCCTGTACCCTGCCTTAGAAAGACCAGCACAAATGAAAATGGGTCAATGGCTAAGGGAAGTGAAGTCAAGGACATGATTTCCATGTAGAGGAAGGAAAAGTACCACACTGAATTCTTCCACGGATAAACGGTGGTACTATGTGGAGGTTCAAGGATTAAGTGCTTGTCTTTAGGTGGTGATGGTCTGGAAAGGATGGGATAATTAGCTCAGCTCTCTGGCCTATTTTGTGCAGGCAAAGAATCACAGCATCTTGGTCCCCAAAATGCAGGTCATTCTGCAACTAGTGAGAAAGAAATATCATGTAGGAAGAGAAAAATACTCAGTATTGAGTGAACCAGTCTAAATTTTGACTGAGAAAACCAAATCAAAAGAAAAAAGAAAAGAGACACACCAACATGCTTCTTGGTAGTCCTGAGCGTTAGCAACCCAGGGAAGGAATTTTTAATGCAGATCAAATTTTTAAGCATTGTATTCAAAAAGGGTTCCTCCCCTCCCCGACACCCTGTTTCTAGATGTGTGTACGTGACTGCTGCATAGTTTTAAGCTGCTCTAGATGGTGTCTCTTCCTGTACATGCTGCAGAGCATTCAATGGAATAACAAAATACATTACCAGGCTGTGCAGTATTTCATTTACAAAACATCAGCTTTTGCATTTACTTAAACTTAACGATGGATTTCGAGTTACAGACACATTGAGTCATTTAAAAGCAAAACAGAAGTAAACCTCTCGGAAAAAAGGTTGGGTTGAATGTTCATAAAGAAAAGGCTTGGGAAATACAGGAACAGTGAACAGCAGTTTAATACATGCAGTGCAGTATCATGCATTTATTGGACATTGGATGTCATCATTAGTTCAGCAGTGTTTTTTCACAACGCTTGTGAGCATACATGCCCTGATTTCACGCTGGAGTGTGGAAAAAATGTATGAGCCGCTCTTCTGACCTTATAGTTTATGAAGAGGAGGAAAAAAATAGCTACCTGGATGGATCAGTGGCATGGTCTGTGGTGGGGAAGGGGTCCTGAAAACCAGAGTCAGGGCTAAAGAGCCTTATCCTCTGTTACAAACACTATTTACACAGCATTGACCCAACTGTGCAAAGTCGGACCAAAAGACCAAAACCAACTCTTGATTTCCTGCTGGTTGGATCTGTAATCCCTGGGGCCACAACACACACACACACAGAGGCACACACATGCACACACACATGTGTCACGGAAACCAGACCTCCGCAGCTGACAGGATGGGAAGGCAGGACCCAGCTGCAGGGGCGCAGGGGAAAACCAAAAAGGATTGTGTAAAATATTCTGCTGGGCAAGAAACATGGAATGACTGATTTCCCAGGGGAAGCTCTGTTCGTGCAACGTTTGTGAGCAGGTTGCTGTTTCTTCACTCAGCCAGTGCTGACAGTGATTTGCCAACTAATCCTCCACGCTTAGTTTTGATGCTGTTTTCCTTGGATACCGTAGTTCTTCATGTGTGCTTCTGCTTTTTGCTTGAATGAGTGTAATTCTTAGGATCAAGTTTCTGGTGCAAATAAGCATCATAACAAAGGCAAAACTCCCTTTGCATGAATAATTTCTGGGATGCATTCAGGCCCTGATTCAGATGGATAAATATGCATGGGAGAGAGAATGCAAGTAATCCCATTAAATGAGAAGTTTGATATGCTGAAAGGAAGATACTTCTGTACCTTGGAGCTCAGTACAGAAACTGTTATTTTCCCTGTAGACAAATCCCCTGACTCTTTGGAAAGAGCAAAAGCAACAGGCTACAGTCTGCATGAAATTGTTAACAAAGTTATCTGGTGGTTTTATACAGTGCTCGCCCAGTGCTGCTCAGGGCTGGAGCTGTTATCACAGGGGGAAATAATAGCACAGGTTTCCCTGTATCTGATCTACTTAACACCAAGTTCACATCAAAGGACTGTATTTTCAGTGCTCACCAATGTCTGAATCCTATTTGCCTTTCCGTAGGAGTTTGTTTCCCTAAAAATAAGGTCATGCTTAAGGAAGGGGCAGCCTTGGAGTCAGCTGCCACTGCATTTCCTGGGTACCCTGGAGATCCATGTTCTTGTCTGCAGAGGGTTTGGGGAGAAAAGCCATAGATCAGGGCCTGTGTTAGCTCCCAGGGCTGGGAAACACTTTGGATAAGCCCTGAAGTCCCTCAGGACCAGGCTGGGATCCAGAAGGAGAACTGGTTATAGAAAAAATACAGTGAATAGCCATGGAGGTATGCAGGACACATGCACAGAGGAAACCCCTATCTAATGCCTACTGCAGAACTACATGGAGATGTCTGCAGGTGGGCTGACACCTCTTTTTGTGGTTTGATTCATATCAGGAACGAACCTCTGTCATTGCTTGGTTTTATTTCATCACCACAACCATAACAGACACACAAGGCATAGGTAAAAACCTACTTTTTTTTTTTTCTGCACCCACTACTCTAATGGCACCTGTAACAATAACAACCAGGACAGAAGACACATCACCAGCAGAGTAATATAGTCTCAGGAAAGCATCACTGCCATCTTTTCCCCATACTCCTACTTCCCCCCCTAGCTGTGCCATAGGGCCAATATCCATTTTGTGCTGCAGAAGGGGTGATCCAGCAGAAAGTTAGGATGCACTGGGAATGAAGTCACATGCAAAATCAGCAGTGGAAGCCCCTGCCACTGCAATACTGACTTTCAGCTCGCAGAGTTCACGGGCAGCCTGTCCTCACAACTTCTTCTGCAGGCTAAGGGACCAGCTGGAGGTTTTCTGGATTTTTGTTTTGTTTTGTTTTCCCAGCAAGAGCACTGCTGTTGGCATCAGAGATGGCCTCTGTGACTCTGGAGGTAAAAATCAACAATCAAAGCTGCAAGCAAAGAAAAAGAAGGGGAAGGAGCTGAGGAAAACAAGTTACAAAGGAAAAACACATTGGTGCCAGTAAAGTAAAACAGAAAAGGATAACAGACAAATGAGTCCAGGCTGAAGTCCTCAGGTAAGGAGCAAATCACACATTGTTTAGTAGGACTGTCCATTGGGAAAGAGCCCAGAGGGATATTTCTATCTGGTCCCTCATGGCAAGGCCAGCTGGACATTTGTTTTGAATTTTCTACTTTGGGGCTATTAGCCCTTTCTCCACATGCACATGTTTACTCCTGGGTTTGCATTCATATGTAAGAGTGCCTGAGCAGAGGTGGACTGGGGCAGGGCAAGGAAGGACATGCAGTGGCACTGTAGCATCCCCAGCAAGCACAGCTGGAGTGTTTGCTGTACCAGACTGCGCTGCTGATAGGCAAACGGCTCCAGTCCCCTCCATGAATCTGGCCTGGGTGCTGCTAAGTCATCCCAGTTAACAGATTTACCCAGATTTAAACTGAGAAGTTTTAATCAAGGGAGACTTGAGGACTCAATGACAGGAGAGACCTCTAAGCATGTGGTGAACCTTTGGTCAGGTCTCTAGCTGTGCTTCACTGATACAAAAGCAGTGCTTCCCACCACCCAAAATTATAGCAGAATGAAACATTTTTGCTTTTAGGTGCTTCTGCTTCTTGTCTTAAGAGCCCAGCAGTTGATAGCAAGCCAAAGAGAATGATGATAAATTACACAGCTACGGCAGAATATTACTTGCAGAAGGAAAACAAATCACCCTAATTCCAGGTGTGGAGGGAAAGAATACCCCTCCCAACAAAACACACAGAAAGCATCCAGCAAGGAGGGGCAGCCAGTGTGTGGAAACCACCCCCCACAGATGCAGGACAGTGTGTCTGCCTTTGCTCCTGTCACTGCTCTTTGTTTTGCAGATGGAAATCCATTTGGTTTTCTTTTGGTTTTTATGTTTTTTTCTGCAAGATATGTTCGGATGCTGTAGTTTGATTAGTGGCCTCAGCAACTATATCAAGTACAAACCAGACCTCAGGTTTCAGAAGAGAAGGCAAAAAAGGCTTGAGCCTTTGCTCAAGCAAAAACAGCTGCAAAGACAAAAATATTCCCTAACTAAATCCTGCTTTTGGTTGCTTGCATGTAAACATGGGTAACTCTATTGACTCCAAACTGGGGGACTGCCTATTTACATCCCTGCAACTAGAGCCGAATGGGCCAGCTGAGATTAGGCGGGTTCAAAATAAGTTGAATTTCTTGGGACAGGAGTCCCTTCTAAACTAAAGCTTATTTACTCGGTCTGGCAAAATAAAGTGGCCTTAGAGTAAGTTTAAATTGTCTTATATTCGTTTTCAGATACTTTTGCAGCAAGACTTAAAGAGCTCTCGGGATAAATGCTGATAAAGCTCTTCCTACTCTTTGTCAATGGGGCAGGAGTATGTGGTGACAGTGGATGGAGGCAGAAGCGAGGAGATGCCCTGCCCTTCAGTCTGCCCAGATCTTGATCCGAAGTCCTCACCAGGGAAATTATATGGAGTTTTACTACTATCCACCAACAGAACAGTATTTGGCCTGTTTCCTAAAATGAGAAGATGAGGTTGAAGCTGCTCTGTGTGAACATCCATGCCAGCTGCAACATGGTGGGGGGCACTGAGGGCTCCCAGTCTCTCACTCAAATGTACCACAGCCCTCTGAAAATGGGCAGCAGCTCACTATCGAGGAACCTACAGATCTATCTGCTGCAACAGCTTTAAGTGCCACTGAAGGAGTGGTTATTTCAAACAGTCAGCGCTCACTGCCACTTGCTTTTAGTGCTCAGAGTACAATGGATGAAATCCCAGCTATGCCAGCTGAAGCCAACTGACAGAAGTTGAAGCAGGACTTTGACGTCTCAATGAAAAATACAAATCTTATGGCTTTTCTCAGCACGGTCACTACTGTATGATACATTCAGCTGAGTCTGTGGCTTTCACAATTTCTTGTGCAGGATAAACGAAGTGAGTGTGGCACTAGAGCATGCTGCAGGGAATGGCTTGTGCCTCTGGTGAGGGATGGACCTCTCACAGTGGTCGGGGCAGGGTGCCTGGCTCTGCTGTCCACCACTCTTCTCTCCTCCTCAAAGGAAAATCACAGCTGGGATTGGCAGAGAAACAATCTGGAGCCCTTCGGCAAATCCAAGCAGGGTTGTTCTCCTCTCTGTTTCAAGCTGCTTTGATGTACAGTTGCACAAAGGTCATGGTGGCTGTTCCTAAACGATGCACCAGCACATGGAGCCTGGGAAGTCCATATACTAAGCAATTAAAAAAATGTGGAAATTGAGTTTGCTTTTTATGTGAGCTTCTGGGGAGGAGAGGGAGGCAGTGCCGCCCCTCCATGTGCCTGTGCCTTTCAGAGAGGTCCAGCTTTCCCAGCTCAATGCTCCTTGCCAGCCCTTGGCCAGAGCTAAATATGATGGAGCAATGCTACACTAGATACTGTGCTTTGCACCCAGGAACCCACGAGTGCTTCACAGAGGGGCACAAACATCACCTCTCTCCCCAGGGGAGAAACCCAGGCACACAGAGATTAAGGTCCAAACTTTTCTTTTTGGTTTTCAATACTCAGTTTTGGCCACTCTGGGAGGTGCTGAGTGTCCACAGCACCAGGCAAAGCCCCGAGGAGCTGCAGGGGCTCAGCACCTCTGGCACAGAGCCCTTGGGCTGGATGTGCCCCATGGCAGGAGGCCAGATGAATGAAACATCTTGCTTAGGGGCAGCACAGCAAGCAGGAGGCAGAGGATGGCTGTGACTCCCAGCCCCACATCTTCTTTTTCTCTTTCTCTGCTTGTAACACACAGTGACTCGAAGGAGATAGGAACTGCAGGATGAGACCATGCTTCGGCATTTTGTTTGCTCAGCTCTGGTTGGCCCTTGATCAGCACCATGTATCTGCCTCTCCTCTGAAACAAGGGTGCTGGAGATCCCCAGCCCTACAGGAATGAGGCCAAGGATGAGCTGACTCCCATCTGGTGGCAATTTAACTCTCACCGTGGCTTTCAAGGAGAAGGAGGGGAGGGAAAGAAGCTCTTTCTTAATCAAAGCAGTAACAGCTCTGCTAAAGCCAGCCAGACTTGCAGTCCAATAGGAGGAGTGAGAAATGGCATGCCATTGAAATCCTCCCATGTTGCAAAGTTAATTCCGATTCCTACCTACAGAAATAGCCAATGCCCCAGCAAACTGGGAGGAGGAACATTACGGGAAGTACTTCTTAAAAGAAAAAAAAAAAAGCTCAGAAAAGTATCTCTATTTAAATAATCCAGTTGAGATGTTCGTAGTTAATGAATGGAAAAAAAAATACAACATATACTGTTACCTACACTGAGAAAAAAGTAAATCACTGGGGAAAAGAATGAGTGTTCATTAGTTAGAACATTGCTAGACTCACATATATATATATATATTTATATATATATGTATATATATGTACAGCACCAGAGACTGTTAGATCCGTTCCCCTGGATGCATTGCAGGTTGTGATAAATGAAACATTTCAGAATTGCAGTATAAAATATGGCCATAAAAAAATCTTCTTTCTTCTAGTCCTTCGCTGAGCATGCACTGCAGGGTGGGATTGTGCAGAGGCAACCTGCCAGCCCAGCCTGCCTGCTCCTCGCCGCCCCGGCTCTCACTTGCTCCCTGTGTGCACTGTGGTCACTGTGGTGGGTCTGGGTCTCCGGTCCCCTCCTACCGCAGAAACGCCTGAAGAAGCAGATGAAACAAAACTACAGAGAGTGGATGGAGACATACCTAAAAGGAAAGCCAGAAAGAGAGTTAGAAATGTTATTTTTGGAGGTGGGAATGTGGGCAAAGCTGAGTTTCTTTTGCAGCACGCTAAAGAGCGGAGGGGACCACAGCTGGAAACGAAGTTCCTGCTCTTCCTGCAGCGGTGGGTTGGCTGGGTACCTCCACAGGGCATCTTCTGCTCTCCTGGCCCACAGCCCTTTGCCTGCTGCCACCATCAGCAGCTGCATATGCATGTCACAGTGAATAAATGTCCAGCTTTGGTATGTGTTCAACCAGAACGATTCCACATTTCTGGGGCTGAAGACCAAGAGTCGTGGGATTCAAAAATCCCTCCAGAATTGTATTTGCTCAGAATAATTTTCCTTGTGGGCATTTTAAAGATGATTAAACTTCTCATCATGGCCATCTAACTAAATGAACAGACTGTGCACCTGAACTAAAAAAGTTTCCTCAAGCATCCTGAAAAGCTGATGATAAAAAAGTACAGTGGGTCAAATTGGTTGCTGAGTTCCAGTAAACCTAGAGGGAATGTAAATTTGTGTGACTTGGACATCGTTTTAGTGACAGCTTATGTCACTCCAGGTCTTGCTGGTATGTCTCCAGGACTTCCAGCTAAGAGACGCAGGCTGACGTAGGTTGAGTATCTGTACTCAAAATTTAGCAGTTCCTTTTGAACTAATTAAAGACTTCTGACAGGTTTGGGGTTTTTTTTTAATGAAAAAAAAAAAGAAAAAAATATTTTAGCTAAATTATAAAGTCTATGGAAGGTGTCTACTTCCAGTGAATCCTCCACCACAGCTTTAATACCAAAGCAAAACCCTTGAAAACCCAAAGTAGACTGGGTTCTGAATGACAGACTGAAGATTTTGGTATTCCAGCACAACTTTCTGTGGAAAGCATTAATGAAGAGAAATAAAATAAATCCTTGCCAGAGCTTTCAGCGGATGAACTACCCTTCTCCCAGCAGCTATTGAGACCCCACAGGGGGTATCCTCAGATTTTGCCGGCACGTGCATCTCTCCATGCAGTTTGGCAGCCTTGTAGGCTCTGATGTGTGAACATAGCTCTGGTGTGAGAAAAGCTGCCAAACAGGGACCTGGCATGGTCACCTTGCTCTGACAAGATGCAGGCTAAGAGCGATTAGAAATAGAGTTCATTTTTCCAGCCTGGTGAAATCTGTATTAATACATTCATGGACCAGAGTTTGATATGGCCCCTTGACTGCTCAGGATCTTTACGATCTTTGTTATGACTTTTAACTACTTTCCATGCTTCAAGGCGGCATTTCAACCTCAGGGATGACTGTGCTGTAACTACACTTGGCCACATCCCACTTCCCAGCAGTATTGATATTTGCCATGTTAGCTTCATGCTGCAATTTATCTATTACTTTAAAAATACAGAGATCTAGATCCTGTAATTAATCTAGGCAGTCCAATCATGTCTAAACAGAATAAACCAGGCACGGACTGAGAATAAGGCCAATACACTTGAGAAATCCCAACTGATTCACTTAGACTCTCCTGACAGGTAGCATAATCCAACCTAATGCATCATCTCTGCTCTGCCCTAATACGGAGAACAGAACTAGGCTGCAGCCTGACATAACCTACTCTCAGGCAAAGGCTGTATTTAATTGTCTTCAGTGATGTGAAATTGCTGCATTTGAAACTATTTGGAGAGCTCATTAAACATCTATTAATAGCAACAGGCAGTATTGTATTTTGTGATGGTGGCACAGCTGTTCCATGTAACTTGCTGCACGGGATCTTTCTCGTGCAAGAAATCTGTCCCCAGAGGAAACTGCTGAGAAAGAAAGAGGCAGGACAGAGACCTCAGAGGTTTCCTTTTTCCCAGCAGGAGGTATTCAGTGGAGAGTATTTGATACATCAGCTCCCTCTTAGTGTTACTTCTTGGTTTTGCTGCTGGTTCTCCTCATGGGTTTTCAGCTGCTCCAGCTTCTCCTAACTCTTTAATTAATTTATTTGAGGAAGGGAAGCTTTTCTGTATTGTCTGCCAACCTGGTCTTAACCTGGGATGCTTGGTAATCTTCTGACACTTTTCTGCCTCATATTTCTGACAGGAAAAAACTTGACAGTTAGTTTTATCCTTCATATCCTCGCTGACTTCACCACTGCAAATTCTGTACAGAGACGTGCTGGATATTGTAGTGGTTAAATAGACTTTGTTCTCTTCCCACCCTTCTTGTTCACAGATGTTTTGCCGTTACTATTCAGATTACTCAATGCTATTAATTAACACCATTTGAGATTAATCAAATGGATGGATGGTGATTAATCACCCATCAGTTTTAACAGCAAAACATGCTGTCAGATGTTCTAGACCTAATGGGGTCCATCTTAGCTATACTGCAGGAGGAATCAAAATAAAGGCTTGTTTCTGTATCACTGCATTGTCAGTGCCTGGTTGGAAGTGCTTTGCAGTTGGTCAGAGCTGCTTCATGCCTTTGCCAGATGTATGCCAGTGATGCTTTCTTAGCAGTAGCTGCAGGATTTGGATCTGGGCATTGCAAACTGGTCATTGGGCATGAATCTCCATAAGGCCCAGGATGCAGAGGGAAAGGGCTCTCCTCTGGCTTAGCCACAGCACAGGCTGGGAACAACATCTCATGCAACACTCAGAAGGCAGATCCCACCCCAGGTATGGGGGAAACTGTGCCCATGACAGCAAGAGAAACCACAGCTTCCATACAGAGCCATGGGGACTGCGGCTGGTGGCATGTCCTCATCAAGGAGCAGAGGTTGGAAGGTAGGGGTGGCAGAGGCAGACAGCAGTGCCATCCAAAATCCATCCTAAATAGTAGGTGCTTCCAGTTCCAAAACAGTGATAACAGTATAATCTAGAAATGACCACTTCAGTTCCCAGTGAAGTAAGCACTGACTTGCAAGACCATAAGCTATTAGCATTCCTTTCTGGTGCCACACTTTAAAATAAACTCCTCTGACTGTAAAGTCCACATCCCTCCATTTCACGATACAAAAAACTCTACAAATGTACAGAAGAGAAAAAAAGAAATGCTCAAAAGCCAGAGATTAAATAGGCTTCATTGCAAAGGACGCATTTCTGTCTTCCAAATGATCCCTTTGCTGTCATGTCTCCTTCCCTGGCATTCAGAAAAATATATATCCCAAGCATCTGACTCCATTGGACAGCTTGCAAATCTCAATGATAGCACATAACAAACAAGGCAGCGGGCCAAGTCCCATTGTGGTGTACAGAGCCTGAGTCCTGCTCAGACAAATAAGCCTCTTCATACAGGAGTTTAATTTGGGCCAGGAAGAGAGAAGCTGGGTCAGACTGGCACGATCAGTCTCCTCCATGGAAAATGGAAATGGAAAGTAAGCCAATTTTTACAGAAGAAAATGTCTTATCATAATACTGGAAACTCAAACATAAACTGTTTGAGTTAACTTTTTCAGTTTTCAACTAAATACAAAACTTTTTTGCTGTGGGGGTCTGGGTCTTTTTCCCAAGCGAAAGCCCTTCTTCTCCACAAGAGAAGCTCTCACTGAGCTAAAACTTCTTCCTTTTTCTTTTTTATGTATAAACTTATCCAATGGAATCATTCTTTTTTTGGCCATCTAAAAATGAAGGCTCCGGTCCCTTTTCAGTCCTTATTTTAAATACCTGCTTGAACAAAGCCAAACTTGCTGGCACTGAGGACTGCAGCCTGGGAGTCAAGGAGAAAAATGGGGGTCCCGTGAATTTGCTCAGCTGCCGCAGCAGGAGCTTCCCGGGGATGTCAGCTACTCACAATCTTTCCGTGTGGCTGCATCGGGAAGCGGCGTGGCAAGGCTGAGGGTGCTGGACACGCTGGCACTCGCGCTGTCCAGGCTGCTGCCGAGGTGTAACCGCCTCATGTGTCGCACGACCGCTGTGGCATTAAACGCTTGCTAGAGGAAAAAAACAGAAGAAGAAAGAAAAAAAGAAAGAATAAAAAAAAAATGAGGTGGTGAGGTGGAAGGGTTACTTCTGCTCTTCTGGCTGCTTGGAGTTGTCCAATGAGCCCATCACCTCTCATCATCCTGATCTAGTGAAAGATGTTCCTGCACTGGCAGCGGGGGGTGGAATTGATGGTCTCCAGAGGTCCCTTCCAACCCCTGCCATTCTATGATTCTATGTCCTGGCTCACTGCAAGGGGATTTGGACTAGATGACCTTTAAAGGTCCTTTCCAAACCAAAACATTCTATGTTATTCTCTACATATGTAATGATGTCTTTCAAACTTTCCCCAATTTCTAGACTCTAAGCTAAAAACAGCAATATCAAACCATAACCATTTCTGCCATGGTCCTGCTCCCCATCATTCCTTCTAGCACTGAGTTGGGATGCGGCAGCCCACAAGAAAAGTCGTGTTTGATACATGCTTCCCTGCACCAACACAGAGGGTGTCCACATTGCTTCATCTACCCCCGTGGTGCTGACTCCAACTATGCATGTAACCATGGGTGCTATGAGCAGCCCTTGCCCCATCTCTCCCACTCGTTATGTTTATATACTTGTTTAACAGCATCCTGTATAAAAAACCTTGCAGGGTCATGTGACCTAAGTGTGGACCAACTACTTTGACCAACATTTTGGGCCACAAAAACTCTCACATGCTGAAAGGGTGGCCATATGGGCACTACATTAGCGGAGTTGTGTGTCTGAGCGTCATCCCTGAGGACAGGTCACTTACTCTCCATTTGCTTTTTGCAAAGTTCTTCCGGATCTGAGCACTGACCGACTCGTGGATGTTTTTGTTGAGTGCGGTATCACCAGCAATCCTGAAATGGACACACAAGACAAATTCTAAGAGATCTTCTACTCTCCTTGAGTACTCTTTCTTCTCCTCGAGGAGGCTCATCCAAGGTGTGATGGCTCCTGCAGTGATAATCATTTCATTCAAACGAGGGCTCAAACTTCCCACTGCTGTCTCTGCTGGCAGCAGTGGTGGAAAATCCGGGGCAATAAAAGTGAATGTAGATAAGGCTTGTAGGTCTGGCAGCTACAAAGAGGTACAACTTTACTTTGTGGGTGCATTGCTGCTTTCTATCACCGTTACAGCCCTAGATGAAAACATTCTACTTTTTTTTTCCTTCTTTACATCTAAAGATTTAACATCAACAGGCTGAGACTACTTTTAGCCTCAGCCATACAGCAGCTTCCAGAGCCACTCCTACCTGTCTATTTTCTGTTTGCATTGGAGATTTTCCTGCCACCCTGCAACGTACAGAGCCATTCATCTTGATTAATATATTCACTGTAAAGCAGATACATGAACGCTCACAAAAGCAGCATGGGCTGCACAAGTAGCTTAAGCTGAACACATTTAACCTAAAAGCTTGACTGATCTTGTGCAGTTTCTTTAACAGATAAAGACACATTCAAATCTCCACTAAACACAATTATTTGAAGAGAATTTTGTTGATTCATTTAACTCCTCAAGGCCTGAGATCTGTTGGAAGAGTGGGTACCATAGTGAACTGTAGGGCCACGTGCTGGGTTAATTAGTGCTGTCTAACATTGGTGATGCCAGGAAGCAAAGATTGCCTCCCATGTCGTATGTGCTGTTTCCAGAAATCATTTTTTTACTCACAGTGTGGAAAACCATTGTCCATTAGCAATATAACAATACAAGAAATTGAATAATCCATCAAGACCAGAGCCTTCCAGTCTGGGGACCTCCAATAAAACAATCAGAGGGTCTGGAGGACTCAGCCATCATCTAGTCCTTCCCCCTCACTCCAGCTCTGTCAAAAAAATTTTGACAGATATTTGGCTAACCAGTCCTTAAATATCTCCAAAAGTTGTAGACACCTCAAGCAACCTATTCCAGTGCCCCACTATCCCCAAGAAGACGTGGAGAATAGTTTATTCCCTTTGTCTTTGAAGAATCCTTTCACATATTTGAAGACTGTTATCATGTCTTCTCTCCGTCTTCTCTTCTCTAGACTAAACAAACTGATCCTTTCACTGTTTCTTCATAACTCATATTTTCTAATCCTCTGATCTAGTGAGCTTCTCTGGACTTTCTCCAACCAGTCCACATCTTCTTTAGAGGGCGGTACCCAAACTGTTCACTGTTTTCCAACTAAGGCAGCAGAATGGCAGCACTGCTTTCTGCTTCTTAAAAGATGAAACCCTGCTTACATAGCCCAGCCTGCTCTTTCCATTTATATGTCCTATGAATTGGAGACATTCCTTTCATTTTGCCCAGATCATTCCAAACTGTAACCCTGTTCTTCAAAGGACATGCAGCCTTTTCCACCTTTATGTCAATGGCACATCTCAGAAGTGCTCTATGGTACCAGTCTTCTCGAAATTGCTCTCCTCCTTCCCACTGGCAACATTCACCCAGGGAGGAAGGTGAGGGACTAAACCTCCATCTCCCAGGACTGGAGAGCCACCAATTCTATCCACAGCTGGAACTGAGATAATCTAGAGTGATGCAGCCAGCAGGATTGTAGGCAGGAAGGAGCAAGGTTTCCGTTCAGGCTAGCCCACCACCAACTCTGAAGGACACTTGTCTGACAACCACCACCACAAAACCTCTATTTCAAGCAGACAGAAGAACTTCTACCATGAACAAAGCATGGGTCCCAAATGGTACCTGACATCCTCTCTTGGGTCCCTCTACTGTTGATGGAGGAGAGGTGTCTGACTGACAACTGGAAGGTCTTCAGATCTTCCTCTGAAGAGGATTCCTTCTGATCACCTCTCCTACTGACAGGGAGACAGGTTGGTCTGAATTTCCCGTTGGGGCCAGGTGGTTAAAAGCTTGGCGAAGCAGTATCTAGGTTAAGTATCATGTTTGCTGTTCCACCCTCTGTCCCTCACAGGGAATATTGCCAAGCCCAGCACAGATCCTGAAGGATACCATGCAGTATATACTCCTAGATGCATGCAAAGCCCAGCTGGCTTTGTGCCACCATAACAGTGCATTTTATGTACTTCCCTAGCACAAAATCATCACGTGAAGAAGCTCCTACAGCTTTATCACAGCCACACCTACATGACAGAGTGTCTCCGTTTGCCTCCGGGTCACTTCTATGAAGAGCTGAGAAGCAGCCTGAGAAGTCTCTAGCTTTATTTCCTACCCTGCACAGCTCATTATCTTAGGTGCACAAGTGTGTGCAGATTTGCACTCGCTCTCCTCGCACACTGCTCAGCCTTTTGGTGTAGACAGGCCCTAGCAGAGTTTCCCTGTGAGGATGCAAACTGCTAGCCAGAGTCACTCTGAAATGTCATGAGCAGTCTGCTCTGCTCAAGAACACCTCCTCTATAAAGGCAGATGCTCTCAAAAACCTACCATCTGGGAGCAACGACCATCATCCTACAGATCTGCAGAAGAAATCTAAGACAAACATGTAATCTGTGGACAGCTACAAACCAAAGTATCTGTTCAGTAACTGATCAAAAAGATCAAGTGAAGAGAAAATTTACTTACATTTGCAAAGGACTTTTTTTCCTCAAAACTAATGAAACATTTTGCTTTATGAATGGGTTTGTTAACAAGCTATATGAGCACAGATCATGTTTCCCACTTGTCAAATTTTATTTTGGAAGCATGGACAGAACAAGTTTGTAGGGTACGATACCCTTGCCAGCAACTCCCAAAAGTCTTTCTCACTAGTCTCCACAAGGACTTGCAAATGCGTTTGTGCTGTACGGAACTTTTCATCAGACATGTAGCTCAAATACAGGCTATATATTTTTTTTGAGTTTAGGGATCATTTTCTGAAATGCTGGTGGTTTCAATAAGAAACTGCTGGTTCAAATAGTTTATAAACTGTCTCCTACCACCACTAACTCTATGCTTACTATGCAATTCTCCCCACAAAAAAGTCTTGATATTTGGCTGTTGCTCAAAGAGGCAGAATCGTACCTGTTGTCTTCACAAGGGCATAGAGAGACACCCTGTGAAGCCTTCAGATCCTACAGTGGTGGGGACTGTCCTACACCTAAGGCCTCTTCAGTAGCACTAGCACCTTGCAGATGCTGCTTTCTAATCAGAGCAAAACAGTAGGACTGACGGGGCTAATTTAGCACAGTAGGATCCATCCAAAGACGTGCTGGTATGCCAAAACATTGTGGCTCAAAATGTAAGCCCTGGCTGCCGAAGCTGGGTGTGGGATTGTTCTCCAAGGTGCCTCTGAAGAACTATCCTGTTAATGGTGTAACGCTGTAACATGAGGACTGTGCTTTTGTACTGTACACTTGGAGGATCATGAAACTTTTATAAAATACTCGTGGTGTTATAGCGTTTATAACATCGTTTTACTTCTAGGAAAAGGAAAGAAATGTTAACATCTGTTCGCTGCTGGTGTTTTGCTGAAGATGTGGTTTTAGGACATAGGCAAGGGAGGTGGAGGTGAGCAAGAAGAAGTCATCCATTTTATACAATCCACTGGTAGAATCTGAAAAATGAGATAAGCTTTTGAGCACACAAACCACCCATGAGGTGGGTATTGTGAGCATCATCACAACTATACTGAATGTATTTAAGCATGAACTTTAGTTCCCATGCTAAGAAGATAACACATAAAATTATTTTAATAAAGATGCTGGTTTTAGAGCATGATACAGTTGCCATTCCACCTTTCTCTAGCTCTCCAAGTCCACAGGCTATACACCATCTTGGTTAGCCTTTGAGGACAAAAATAACTTCAGCATCTTTCTTTCCCCCTCCCTCTCCTGTGCAGCATACCCTTCTCCTACAGGAACTAGCTCCATTTTCCCTTAGAAGAAGCCACCTTCTGTTTCAGAGATGATCAAACTGATGCATATCTAGTCAAACCCTGAGCAATAGTTTTTTGCTTTGCAATTAACTTTGAAGTTAACTGTGTCAGCACTGAAGATTGTTTTTACCAACTGTACCAGTTGGCTCAGTAAAAGATATTACTTCTACCTACCACACACATATACAAAAATACAATTAAACAAATCAGAATAATGCATGATTTTTGTTATCAAGCTGAGCATCACCCAAAACTAAGCAAAGACTGATTAGCCTAACTGGAACCTGGCTTTTCTCTTGGACTCTCTGTTTTGCAGCACCTGAAAGCAGCTACATCCAGTTGTAAATATAAATGTTGCAACACACTTACCTGGATACCAAGGGCCACAATTTAACAACACTCCACCACAAATACTTCCACTGAAGCTAAGAAGGGTATTTCTCATGAATAACCATAATGAATCTAGCCCTGTACATGAGAGGCATCTAATGCAATGAAAAAATAGTATTTCATAGTATCTAATTTATTTTAGCTCTCTGTCTGGATTCAAAGCTATTACAGCAATTTATCTGGCCATACCACTTCTAAGCTTTGAAATGAACCTCCAACAAAGACAAAACCAGTAAGTATTCTTTTAGGCAGTTCTTTGTCACCATACTGCAAGCATTATGTCTCTCATATCCTCCCTGCCCACAACGGCAGGCAGAATCTTTCATCTAACATTGTTTTCTGAACCTTCATACTGAAGGCAGCCAACTCAAACGCTGTGCTGGCCAAACAGTGCTTGGAAATACTCTTGAGCATGATGACAGGAAACATGGAGTGAGCTGTAATGGGTAATGCTGAAGATTCATCGCTCTTCTATACATACACACACACACATATATATATACACATGCATACTTATAAATATACACACGCACATACTGTATCAGTGATGCTCCAAAATAAATAGAGTGCAGGGACAAACTCGATAAGAGTTTGATTTAATGTTGTAAACATCAGCAGTTCCCTTTGGGGAGCCCTTTTCACACTTCAAACAAGATTGTCTGAGGACCGAGCTCTTTGTAAACCATGTCCTTTCCTTGGGTGGAAATTATTATCTGTCTCATGCTCTCTGGCACATAATAAACACTCAGGGTCATGGTTGCAATTTGCAGAGGCTTGGTCCTTGCCAAAGCTTTGCGGTTCTTTGGCGCATAAAGATGGACCTCAGCACATCCCAAGTATCTGCTCTCCCTCTGCACAAGCAGTGGACGAAGGTGAGGGCCACACTTGTACCCACAGACACAGGTATCTACTTCAGGTGCCACAACCTCCCTCTCCCCTACAGAGTCTATACAGGGAAGCAACACATACATCACCCTGTAATTTAGATGTCCCAAGTTGCCTTTAATGCCATAACCTGCTTCAGCACACAGCTCTAAATCCCATTTAAGGTCACTTGGGTAATGTGTGACAGGACAAATAAATTCACAGTATGACTTCCAATTCCTATACTAGCTTCCTAACTGTTGGACTTCTCCTTACCCTCTGAGGACTTTCTTCTTTCCCTCTTATGCAAGCCTGGATGCTGAATTTGGGGCTTCAGGACCCAGCTTGACCTGATGGAGAGTGCAGCATGATCCTATAGCTGCTCACCCTTAACCACTGCAGGCTGAGCAATTGCCCTAAACAGAATGTGAGTTCTGACATGGCAATATATTTCATAAACATAATTGCTGTCATTACTATAAACTAGGGACACATTAAAATGTATCAAGCTACAGCAAAATTACCCCGGTCTTTTGTCACCTCCATTTTCCATGTCCTTTTCAAAACGTCACAGTGGAACAACTAAGCAGAACATTGCACCATTGCAACACACCATAAACAGTGCAAACCTCAGTGAAAGATGAGCTATAAAATAAGTAACTTTTCCAATGGAAAGCATAAATCACCTGTGTATTAAAACTGGAGAAATCTGTATAAATGGAGAGATTGTACAGGCTGGGGTGTAATCATTATACCAACAAGACTTACATATTGTACTGTTTCAGCTACCATACTTCACTGCAATTATTAGCCTTCTTTGCTGCCAACACCGAGTTTAACATACCGTCCCCCTGCCAAGGCCATTTGATTATAAATAACAAAACATCACGTAAGTGCAGGCATGTGGGGAGCAGATACAGAACAGAAAAGTGGGCCATTGGGAAGAAGTATTTACTTTTTTTTTAGGGTCTGATCCTGTACAAACATTTAGTCATGTGAATAGCTGGCTGTTCTAGAGCAGTTTCCTGAAATTCAAAGAAATTATTAACCTTAAAGGCACAAATGTATTATCTTGCAAGATTCAGTTCTTGTAAGATTCAGTTCTTGCAAGCCTTGTTTGGAAGTTTTTAATAAAAAGCCCCAATAATTAGAATAAGACCTGTAGTAAGAGATATTTTTGAATCAGTTTGTTCCTTACAAATGTTATATATTGGAAGAACATAATCTCATGACCGGGTAGCTATCTCCAATGGATTAGCACAATCAGATTATATCATTTGTATTAAGTGCTCATGATTTGATAGATTTCTTCCTCATTTGTGGCTGATACCAATGACCTGATACTGGAGGGATAGATTTTGCAGGAGGAAATAAAAGGGGAAGCTGGAAAATGTCTCTACATGGAGCTACTTCATTTTATATATTGATTACCTACCATCTGCACAGCACCGGTGATTTGAGCAGATGTTCTCTGTTCTGCTGGTGAGACAAGGAGAAAAACCCCAATTCCCACCAAAGTCAGGGACAAAATCCCACTAACTTCAGCAGAATCAGGATTTCACCTCATGTGGTCTCCAGGGTTTAAAGAAGATGACAACACTGGATAGATACTATGGAAGGTGAGGCTGCTAACAGATGTATGCTGAAAAATACTTGCTCATATGAAAAGGTGGTAGAGGATACCCCCGTTCTAAAAGTCATGATAGCCTGTCTCCATTGCTTGCACCTTTATCTCCAACTGCTGCAACACTGAATGAAATCATGAGCAAGAGGAACTCAAGCCTGGATTTGTTGGAAACTTAAATATGCCCAGGCTGAGAGAAGGACACGGCGGATCACTGAGAGGGAGCACAGAGCTCTCCTCCTCCTCCACCACAAAAGGCTTTTCTCTGCTTCAAAGGGGAGGATGCCACTGCAACAGCTATAATGGGTAGAATGAGAAAAAGAAGCAGTAAAACACTCATTATTTCCTGGCATAAGCAATCTGGGTGGAAAATGCTTCTTGAGCAGTGGCTTGGCAAAAGGAGATCCTATCACTAACTCGGAAATAACAGATAATATCCGTATAAGTAGCCTTGATTTTCCAAAAAGGTATTTTAGTAGCATTTATCACTACAGGATCCAAACCTCTAGAAAATCACTGCACCACTATCCAGAGAGGCCCATAATTGCAACATTTATATTAGAGGAAGCTTTTCAGAGCAAGGAGAAAAGAGGTACCAGTTCAAGAGCTCACTGTGAAGGACAGAGGCAGATCTGAAGCCATATCTTTGGAAACCTCCATGCTTTACTTTCACTGTACAACTGTCCTGTAATCCACTAACACAAATTGTCTCTATGTTGAAGGGAGATGGATTTGGGATCTGGGGTATAGACATGGTGAGTATTTTAACCCTCCCTACAGCAGTGTGATTTGCCTGTCTGACATCTCAAAGGCTGACCCCAAGCCATGCTCTACATGGTTGGGTGGTAGCCCTGCAAATGAACCACTGTCTTCTAAGTCCATCTGGCAGAAGAAGACCCTCTGCCACAGAAATGGGGGAAAATCCTTTTTGGGGGCTTGTTTTTATATGGAAGATTGGATCCTGTAGAAAATACCAAAAATTATGGAGCAGTCTGTGAGTTTCCATTGGCCCCTGGCCATGACACACAAAAGAAAAAAAAAAAAAAAAAACAAAAACCAGAAAGAAAAAAAAGGAATGAAAACACTTTATCATTTTGTTCCTTTAGGACGGCCCAGAAGCTGTGTGTCTTACAAGTGCCACGTTTCTTTGTTGCACTCCAGCAACCAACACAGATGTAGCGGGGCCAAGAGCTGGATGCTTACGTTTTGTGTATCTTGGATGCAAGACTTTGGAAAATCTGCCTCTGAGTTATAAAAATGGTCACCTCATTCTCTGCTGGGAGTTGCATTCCCTTTGTTTATGCTGTATTTCTAGTATTGACTTTTGTAACTTGTTTAATTTCCTGAGGCTCAGGTCTGTACCATTTAGAATTATTTTTTTTTTAAGCTCACAAAAGCTGGATTTCATTTCCCAAATTTCCCTTTTTGTCACACAGGGATCACAGTTATTGATGGGACATTGGAAAAAGGGCAGGCTCGGGTCTTGACTTCTCTTCTCTCATTTGTATTGATGCCAGTCACTGGTGCAGCTAATAACCATCTGTAAAATGTATCTGTCATTGTCATGATCAAAAGCAAGAACCTTGCTTTCCTTGATGATTTACTTTTCCTTCTGCATCCCAAGCCTTTCCTCAAAATTTTTAATTGTAAAGGTTGAGCCGCAGTCTTATTGGATCAGAATCATTAAGGTTGGAAATGACCTTCAAGATCATCAAGTCCAACTGTCTATTAAATATTATCAGGGACACTAAACCATCTTCTTAAGTGTAACATCTACACATTTTTTAAACACCTCCAGGGATGGTGATTCCACCACCTCCCTAGGCAGCCTGTTCCAAGGCCTCGCTGCTCTTTCAGTGTAGAATTTTTTCCTAATATCCAACCTAAACCTCCTCTGGTGCAACTTAAGCCTATTTCCTCTCATCCTACCACTAGTTACTTGAGAGAAGAGACCAACACTCACTTCACTACAATCTCCCTTCGAGTAACTGTAGAGACCGATAAGGTCTCCTCTCAGCCTCCTCTTCTCCAGACTAAACAAGCCCAGTTCCCTCAGCCACTCCTCCTAAGACATTTTCTCCAGACTCCTCACCAGCTTCATTGCCCTTCTCTGAACTCACTCCAGCACCTCGATGTCTTTTTTATACCATTGCACACAAAACCGAACATAGAAACATAGAAATGTCTGGGTTGGAAGGGACCTCTAGAGGTCATCTAGTCCAACCCCCCTGCTGAGAGCAGGGGCATCCTCAACTAGAGCAGGTTGCTCGGAGCTCTGTCAAACCTCACCTTGAAACACACCTTGAACACAGTACTAAAGCTGTGGCCTCATGAGTGCCGAGTTCGGGGGGCATGATCACTGCCCTTCTCCTGCTGGACACACTGTTTTTGATACAGGCCAGGATGCTGGTGGCCTTCTTGGACACCTGGGCACACTGCTGGCTCATGTTCAGCCTAATTTGTAATCTCAGCGGCCAACACTCTGAGGTCAGATGTTAGTACACCATTCCCACTATGAAGAAATCAGTGCCATCTCACTGTATTTATCTTGTAGTCATAACTTAATGATGCCTTCCTGAGTGCCAAATTGTTAATTAATGATGGGGGTAATTCACCAGCCTGTGTAGTGGTAAAACCTTATCAGCAAGAAAGCCAAGATGGTAAAAACCTTTGAAAGGATTTACTTTCCATCTAGGCCCAGAACCGAGACCATCAATGAGATGAGACAAACCAGAGAGGGTCAGAGAGAGGAGCATAAATCCCTTGAAGCCAAACTGAAATATTTGTTCTAGAGCCACAGCCATTGAGTTTTACTCTGCTTTGAAATTGAACACAATTTTAAGAGGGGTACCAAGTTCTGTTCCTTCAGAGATAGAAAGGTAAATGAGCCTGTCCAAAACCTATGCCTGCAGATGTGATCCCCACTGATAAAGGTCCCCAGCCTCAGAGGGATGCAGACTCCATCCTCTGAATGAATATCACCAACTCCCAGCAGAAAGCAGTGCCACCTTAAACCTCACTGACAACTTCTATGCCCATGCTTTTATTACCATGTGGTTTATACTCAAACACATCACTTGAGGCTGATCCCTGGCTCAAATTGAATTGCAAGGACAATTTTTTGGTCCATCAAGCTGTTGAGCTAGTTAGGACACTGGCCCGTTGCTTTCCTGAGGGGCTACGGACAGTCGGGAAAATCTTTTTTTTTTTGCCTGCAAATGTACAGCCTAATGCTCTTATCCAGCCAGTGCTCCAGAAGCTGCAGAAGGAAATGGTATTTGTGGTAATTGTGATAGCATAAAGCCACAGTCTAATGCATGCCTGGGGTGAAAGTGTCATGCTGTTGAATTCTTTCTGTTGCAGTTATTTTAACAACCAAAATAATACCTAAGTTCATACATAATGATCCCTGCCCCAAAAGACTTGGATCCAAAGCCCATTTTAGGGTGCAGCTAGTAGTGTGGAGTGATTCTAAGTCACTCAGGGTTGGTGAAAAGTACATGAGCCACTCTTGTTTCATCTACATAATTCTTGGGTAACGTTGGTGAAAAGTGCAGTCATCATCTAATTTAAAGCACTTACCAGAGGTCTAAATGCCAAATACAGTCAGACCAGGTACTTTCCTGTAGTCACTGCAGGGTAATAGCATTGCTATAGCCAGTTCAGACTCAGCTTATCTCTCTCTAGGCTTTCCTATCTCTTCCATTCTATATGACAGGGTAAACAGCACGTGAAACCAGGTCCTTACTGCAAGCAGAAGGTAGACTATCATCTGTGAAGCACAGATGAGGACTTCCTACTTTGTGGGATGCTCTTAAGTGCTCTGATATTACCTTGGCAAGGACCTCATGAGCAGGTTGATATCCAGCTTTCTGCACACCTGTAGAAATTGACATTTTGCCTGAAAATATGATTTCTGTGTTCAATCATTTTGGCTTATCCCACTGCTGCACTATAGTCAACATACATAATTCAGCATTTCACTGAATCCTTACACAGATACTCAACAAGATGGTGCAGAAGATTCGACTACATCACGTTTTTCCAAGAAAATCTGGACGACAAAAGCGGAAGTTGTAAGAATAAGAGCAGAGAGTTATTCAGTAGAAGTTAGTATGCTACTTGACAGAAAAAACACCCCTGAATGTAAAACGATGCGCTCTGTCCTGAGGGTTTCACACAGCAGTGACTGTTACTTACCAAGGGTGCCGTGCTGCTTGCTCACAGGTGTATCTTTTATTAGGGTCTTTCTCCATCAAATTCCGAATGAAGTCTTTAGCTGGAAAGAAAAAAAAAAAAAAGAGATAATAATTTAAAGCAATAGGGTTGATGCCCAGTTCTGCTGCAGGATGATCAGCCAACAGCACCAACTAGGCTACCAAATGCCATCTGGCCACAGCACCAGAAAATGGCCCTGGATCATTTGTCATTTCTTAGTGTAGATATATCCAAAATGATTTAGGACTAAATCCAAGCTATTTAGTACGGCAGATAAAAGCTGAAGGC
This sequence comes from Ceryle rudis, assembly GCA_033439905.1. Lineage (NCBI taxonomy): Eukaryota > Metazoa > Chordata > Aves > Coraciiformes > Cerylidae > Ceryle > Ceryle rudis. The sequence goes on from JAAGNO010017078.1 coordinate 32,060, forward strand.
ATCTACTCCTCCAGGTATTAGTGCGATGGATAATTCAGACACAGTGGAGTTCAAGCCTGACAACTCCCAGCTCTCTGATCATCTTAGTGGTCTGAATATGTCCACATCTGTTGGAGATGCTGGTAAACTGAGTGGGAAAGGCAAGGAGGAGGTCAGATACCACAATAGGAGGAGCTTCTCATCTCTCACTCCAAGCAATCACACACATGGACAGTTGTGAGGACAGGTTGCTTATTTAAAAACAAGTTATCAAGGGAAAGGGACTCCCTTGGGCATGAGGTAGTGTTTTTAATCAGCACTCTAATGGAAGGAATGGAGATCACAGCATGGCATGCATCCAGTAGTTTCAGGAGAGAGTAGCTGAAGGAGCCACAGCAAAACCAAATATGGCAGGAAAATCTTTGTGCTAATTTCGGTGACAGTCTTTCCCGCAAAATGCAAGGGTATCTGCCTGAAGACTTTCATTATTTTCTCCAAAAAACCTTACGGTCTTAATAAAACTTCTCATCACATATATTTTTAAGCAATCCATCACAATGATAGCTGTACTGCAGATGTAAGCAGCATGAAATGTTCTGTGTGGAGCTAACAGGATATATAGTAATCTTTAAAACAAGCCACTTATTTTTATATCTCCCCTGCCCTAATTGATAGTACTAATGATTCAGAAAACTGCATTTCTAGGGATATTTTTGTATGATATAATATTCCTAGAATTCATTTCTTCTCCAGCATGCCATGGCAGATGTTCTCCTTGGTTGGACAGGGCAAGGACACTGAGCTTGTGTGACCTCCCAGGGCCCACACGGCATGTCAGTGGCGATGCTGAACATGTCCCTGCTGTCACCTATAGACACTGATTCTGGCAGGCCATGAACCATGCTGGAGCCAGAAGCCTTTAGGCATATTTGCCTGTAACAGATTGTTGTATCTGCCTCTCTGCCAGATCGACTAGAGCAGATATAGTCAGGTGTTATAGGTTAAATACCTTCTGCACTGAGTTGGGAACTAGGCGAAAATATGGGCAGCTATCTTGATCCAACCACCTGGACAATACTGCTAGCTTCTAACTCTGCTTACCCTCCTCATTTGGAAGCCATTAATTTCTTGTGTTCTTTGCTGTAGACTCTTCACTTAGGACCTGCAGTGCTGTGTCAGTAACAGAGACAAACCATTTTGCGACCTTGCTATTAATGACACATAAACCATCTGTGTTTTATTTGGATATGATGGAGAAATTGAACTGCTTTGTCTTCTTGGGACAATCTTCTGCTATCTTCATCTTCTGTTCCAGCTACATTTTAGTGCTTTGTGTGTGGCTGGACAAAATGGTACTTAATTTGCTCTCCTGCAGATATACACTCCCATCAATATTTGAGCTGAAAGAAATGCTCTTTCCCAGTGGTTTTCAGTTAAAATGAGCTCCACACATGATGGAGAGTCCATTGTCACGCCCAGAGGAGGTTATCTGCAAGACGCATGCATGAATAAAAGGTTGTTGCAATTAAATGAGCAGAAGCTTCTTACCAGACTCAGAGATGTCATCCCAATATGGAGAGTCAAACTCATACTCTGCCTTAAGGATCTGCTCGAAGAGTTTGGAGTCATTTTCATCATAGAAAGGGGGATACCCACAGAGCCTAATGAAAAACAAGAAAAGAGAGGTGACCCTTAGACATACCTCTTCCAGGAAAGTGACAGGGAGGGAGAAGAAGGAGAAACTCTTGTTTAAGACTTGTCCCAGTAAGTTTTCAAGCAGGCAAACCCTACCATTAAAGAATTTTGTTCAGGGACATGGAAACATACTTCTGAAGATTGTCAGCATCTTGGACAAAGAGAGATTCTGCAAGGAAACCTTGTGCTGTTTATCTGACACTGACTCATGCAGATATCCTGCCCACCCTTCGCATGCATTTTGGTGTTTAGCCAGAGGAATATTTTTATTACACAGCCATGAGCCCTACCATCCACTTCCTACACATGTGTTAAGAGGAGCTTTCATGAGCTGCACACTACATCCACAAAGCACCAGTCCCTCGCATGCCTCAGCACAACCATTCCCCATCCAGGAGTCTTCTCCTTACTGGCTTCACTGCTCCGGGTCTCCTGCTTCACTCAATACCTTACACAGGCCACTTGCACTGGGTTTATTTTCTCCCAGATGGTGGAGAGGCAGTGCAGTGGCTCTGCAGACACGCAAGCACAGGAGAGCCTTGAGGATCAGGGACATGCGAGAGGTGATGACACCTACCCAGTCACGTGCATGGCATTGGGACTGGCTTTGAGCACAACCTGTGGTCTCTACATTGTGCAAGAGATGACAGCTGTATAGGAAGGTTTGTTGTACAACTGGGGAGCTGCTGGCCACCTGCACAGACCTCCTCTCCAGGACAACAGGGAGGAAGACCTGGTGCAAAGCAGGACAAAGAGCCCCACAGAGATATCAAGCAGAGGGTAGGATTCATCTGCAGATTGTGCTGGGCTCTGTGTCCCCAAGCACAATAGGAAGTACATCTGGGAGTCACTCCAACTCTGCAGCAGAGCCTGCATGGGCCGCACATGGACCTGCTGCTGTTGTGGAGACACATGGAGAGCCTCTCCCTTTCTCAATTCCTCCAGTGATTTTGCTGCCACCTCAAATTGTCCACCTTGCCTAAGGCTACTAACAGTCCCATCCTGGTTTTCAGTATTTATGATCAGACTTGTCAGAAAACCCAGCCCCAGGATGAGCAGGACATTGAACATTATTTGCCTAGTTTGAGCTGAAACAATGACAAAACTCGTGTGTCAGAGATCCCTCATGGCCAGCTGATGCTGAAGTAGTCTGTGCCTCTGTGCAGACATCTTGGCAAAGATAATCCTTCTTCAGGTTTTAATACCAATGTTGCAAAGTGTCAGATTTACCTCTGAGGCTGGTCCAAGGTTTTAGCAAACCCATTCTGCTCACAGTTAAACAGGCCTTCCTGTCTCTATAGTCTCTGTACAGAAATGTCTCAACTTGAACCTCTTATCTCTAGTCTATAGTGTAAATTATTGCTTCACAGACTTTGCTGATATTGAAATGATATTTTTCCTACAGTTTTCTTAAACCTTGAGTCAATCAACCTCAAGAAAGCATTTAATTGGAGAGAGCCAGCCATTATAAACAGAGTGAAGATCTAGCTGAAACACTACCCTGTAGCAACAATGGAGCAAGGTGGGGGGAACTGTAAGAAATAAAATACTCAAGTTATTTATAACCCAAAGCCAGCCGGCTGCTCTGGAGGTTATTTGAGCCAACTCAACACTTGAGGGTGAAAGGGGCAATGTTTTGTTAGCTCTGAAGAGCCAGTGTGCTTGATAAATAATTTAAATGCTGAGTGAGATGTTAATCTGCGTCAGATTTGTACTGACCTGGAATAACTCTACTGAAGTTTGCAGCATTATAATGAATCCACTTTGGTTCAACTGAATCAGAAATATCTCTCTTTATCTTACAAAGCAGATGAACCAGTCCTCATTTGTGTCCCACTGGATGACTGCCATTATCCAAAGCAAGTAAGATAACCTCATGCCAGACAAGCGTTTATGTTTGGAGCAGGACTACATATGAGCACGTGCTTGTGCCCAGGGCTCAATGCAGCAACCCCTACATGAAACCCAGTGGTGGAAGTGGTGTATGACAAGAAGCATTAAAAATGGTGCATTTAAGCAAACTCCTAAAAGCTGCTATGCACCTGGAGGAAAAACATCTGGTAACAAAATGCAGAAAATGGATCCACAACCGCTCTATAGGTACCTACAAAGAACATTTATGTAACTTGGTTTATTGTAATAAATATCAGCACTTATGTCCCACAGCCTTGGGGAGGATGAGGAGGGGTGGTTTTGCACAAACTGATTTTCACCTTCCTCCTCTTCTGTCACAACCCTCAAGATCTTGTGTGCTTTACTGAGGGGTTTGGAAAGGCTGGAGTTGACAGCACTAGCACTGCAACTGTTAGGGTAGCCACTTTGGTAGAGATGTCCACGACGGAGGAAAACTGCTCCTCCAAAGGCACTCAGAGCCATCACACTGTCCCTCTTCCCTGGGGGACTCACTGGGCTCCGTATAAGAAGCCTGGCAGCCCTTCATTAATTTCTTGCCTTCCTCAGCACTTTTCTTAAACAAAACCAAACTGCTCTGCTAAAACATTTTCATGTGAGCAGAGAGTGCTGTGCACGCTGAGGCGTGGGCAGGCTGCTCCGGAGAGAAATAACTCTCTTAAAATGTGCACTGTACTAATTACCTTGGCAAAGGTGCAAGAGCACAAGCGCACAAGTTAAGGCTGCTGTGATTTACACATGCTCATGGCAGCAAAAGGTAGGAGCAGACTGCTGAGCAGCACAGAGCTGGACGGCTATAACTCTTCAAGGAGGGGAGCAGAGAGACATGAACCCCAGCAAGAGCTCCAGTCTCTACAGAGCCTTTCAATCCTTTTCCTACACACATCGAGCTTCTCCCCCCACTTTTCTATATGGCTTGAGTATACACATCTGGGGTCTACACCTCAGGGTCTGGGAAATCACTGCAGCACATCGCAGGGATGCATGATGGAAGGGCTGATTTATGAGGAGTCATCATCATGCAGAAGGCTGCCTGAGCTACTGGAATCTGGACACAGGGCAGAAAACAGACTCTTTTGATACTGCTTTTCCCTTGCTGGTGAGAACTTGAGAAGTGTTAGTCTCCATTATAGGTCATGGGCAGGGACATCCCTCCAAACCAACTACCTGCTTGAGAACGGGCTGAGTGCAGGTCAAGGGCTGGTCCTGGCTCAGACAGGGATGGGGATGAATATCCTGCATAGGGCTACCCAAGGATGTTTTCCAGAAGGCAAATCATAGTGGACCTACACCAGAAAACAAGTAAGAAGGGAGCAAGCTCCTTAGGGCAGAGGAACAACATGCGGAAAAACTTCTTCACTGTGAGAATGACAGAGTACTGAATAGGCTGCCCAGAGAGGTTGTGGAGTCTCCTTCTCTAGAGACTTTCAAGATCCACCTAGATCTGTTCCTGTGTGGCCTGCCCTAGGTGTTCCTGCATAGGCACAGGGGCTGGACTCGATGATCTCCAGAGGTCCCTTCCGACCCATTCTGTGATTCTGTGATGACATGGAAGGGGAACACCAGGGCATCCTGGCACAGGGAGGGGTTGAGAGCCAAAATGTAGGCAGTCTTGCTGTTCTTTCCCTTAAAATCAGAGCTTAGGAAGACACAAGTTTTAACATTACTTACTTTAATGTTTTAATGTTACTGGCTCTACAGTAAGGGATGGGAAAGCCCCACTAAAATAGCCTATCTTACAATTTATGGCTGGAGGAAATCTTGCTGGACTCCCAGCAACTGGGCCACCTTCCAAAGTCCATAATAAGTTTTTATTTAATTCTTACAGAATCAAAATCCCACCGACTTCATTTCCATCTGCTGGGACATTTCTGTGTGAAAAAAATGACCTCACTATCAGAGGTTCTGCTGCTTTTCTTTAGATATGCAGAAATACAAAAATAACCCCTCTGTCTTCAATGTGAAAAAAATGCTGCATTATCCTGGGGGAGCTTCAGGCAGCTATTAGCTGTCATCATTTTATCGCAGTTTCACCAAGTAAAAGCTTTTCAGAATTACTTAGCAACCTTATCACATCAGCAACAGATTTTTCCCTTAACCTCCTATTCCCAGTCTTGCCTTAAAAAGAATGAGATGCAGATAAGAAAAACACAGGTGGATGTAGAAAAGAAAGATATTGCCAGAAGTCATTTCTAGAAGCCATCAGCAGAGCACAAGAGGAATACCAGGAACACGTTCTCACCAGGCAAAGCAAACCCCTGAAAGCTCTTGTTACATATTGGGGGTGATTCTAAAGTCTAAATAACCCATTTGCATGGTCCGTGTACAGCCTGTAACACAAGAGGGTTAGTTTTACAAAAAAATTTATAGTGAGATTAGAGCAAAGAATTCTCTAAGTGCTCAAAGACCTAAGATGTATGGTGTGGGAAGTCATCCAAGTGCTATTTATAGGGACAAGCACATGTGTTTATTCTGATTTGGGGAACAGACCCTCATACTGGATGACACTGGTGCTCTCATGAAACTGATTTATCCCGAGCAATCCAACATGCCTATGTAAATTTTGCCACCACTAATTCTCGTTTCGGTGCCAAAGAAGTAAGTTATTCCTCACTTTCTTGCTTAGGCTTGTGTGTGATGCTGAGCAGGCAAGGTGACTGACCAGCTTTTCCCACTCTATGGCTCCAGGATGGTCCCTAGTTAATCCTTCCATAAAAATATCATTGATGATTCATTCACATCTGCTTGAAAATCAAAAGCAACTCAGCTGCCAAGTGTGAAAGTATGACCCAACATTTATCTCCAGTAATTCTCTTGTCCTACCAGTGAACAGAATTAGAAAAAAAATCAGGGCAAAATATGTTCAACCTAGTGAAGAAGAGACAGGAGGTGTTCATAGTGGCCTTCCAGTACTTAAAGGGGGTTTACAAGAACAATGGGGAGGGACTTGTTATCATCGAGTGGAGTGATGGGACAAGGGGTAATGGGTTTAAAGTGAAAGAGGGTAGATTTAGATTAGGTATTAGGAAGAAATTCTTTACTGTGAGGGAGGTGAGACACTGGAACAGGTTGCCCAGAGAGGTTGCATCCACGTTGCATCCCCTTCCAGGGTGAATAACCCTCCCTGGAAGTGTTCCAGGCCAGGCCGGATGGGGCTTTGAGCAACATGATTTAGTGGAAGGTGTCCCTGCCCATGGCAGGGGGGTCAGAATAAGACAGCCTTTAAGTTCCTTTCCAGTGCAAACCTTTCTATCATTCCATGATATGACTATGAATCACAGAGAGATTCTGTGAAGAATAGAGCATTTTGTGGCCCTGGGTGCTTTTCAAGCTTTGGAATATCATCTTCTATTTTTTGCATATAATAACTTAATCTTTGTTGTATCAGGTATGCATGCAATCAGCATTTTAGCTCCCCAAGCTTTTGTAACTTCTCATGTGACCCAGAGAGGTCCAGAATCCAGCTGCTGGGAATCCAGTGAAGTCTCTTGCTCTTCTTATGCTTTATGTTTCTAAGCTGAACATGTACCAAAACCACCTTGTGATAAGCAGAAAGCTGAGCTCAACAATGAGGCTGTTTCAAATTACAAAATATTGCAACTGGAATAACAGGAAATTTCAGGCTGCTAAAATTAGTTTGTGTGAATAATGACTTCTCATGCAAAACAGGTTTTGATAAAAACTCCACTGGTGCAGCCTCTGCAATCTGGCTGTCATTAACAACCAGCTTTAGAGACTGGCACTGAAACAAAGGTATTCTTTCCTAAGACATCCTTCACCTTGCATATCACAGAAACAAATATTTGTCTAGAGCGTTGGTGCCACAGGAACAGTTTGTTCTTCCAGTGTCATAAACTGCTTTCATGTGAGACTGAGCTTGTGTCTGGAGGCACTCAAACCACTCGCAGTAATAATAGCTCAAAGTATCTTTAATTTATGCCTGGCTTCTGTGTTGGATTCCCCTGAGTTTCCATCTTCTTAAATGACAACAGTCTGTTCTGAGTAGCTGTGAGGATTCGTGGGAGAGGTGGGGAGGTGGTGCAGGACGATGTGCTTGGATTGCCCTATGCATAAATATGTCTGACTGGTTTGGGCATGTGCAAGTAGCTCCAACTGTGCTGACTGTATATTTGCATTACTAACTCCTGCTCAGAGCAGGATTAACTACCAGCATTGCATCACGGTGGCTATGCTGTTGGTGCTTATGGCCTCTCAGCACCATCCTGCACCATCAGCATGCAGGTGGTGTGGCACTGCTGAGACAGCAAACCTAGGTGTTAAACCTGTGCCCATCACTGGTGGCATCAGACACCCCAGCAGGTATACTTCCTCCCTGTTTTTACTGTACCCCTGACATCCATTTTCTTATGAGGTCATGTTTGCAGTTTCTGGCTATTCCTGGAACCAAGGATGAGATCCAGTTCAAGACTAGGACATGTGAGATGTGGGCTGGGTTTCTAAGCTCCCACTGCAGTCGAAATGGAGTCAATGGAGACTGAGGAGTGATGTAAATATACCATAAAGCAGATGAAATCATACTGTGAAGGCAGGGGTCTGAGTATGGAGCAGGGTGTTATCTAGTAGCTTCAGCACAAGCATCTGGTGCTATTCAACACGCTCTACTGTCTCCCACTTGGCCTCCATCTGCCACTCCAGAAGGAAAGTCTCTGCAGTGTGTTACACTTGCCAAATCCACATGGATGTCCTGGACACCCCAGTGTGGCACTAAACACAAGTTTAGGCAACTGAATGGCACATCCCAATGAAATGACCACTTGCATCAACCCAGGCTGGGTTGAGGTGCCCACACATGGAGTCCAGTCTCACTGGAGAAGCTGTTGAGTGCACTGGACTCCTGTCCCTACCCGTCAGTTACACGATGGGGATATGGGGGGCTGGACCATCCTGCATTCACAGCTTGAGACCAGGGAGGACATTGTATGTGACTGAAACAGCACTAAACACCTATGTTAGGGTAACCAAAATGAGCCCTGGAGTGCTGCTGTTACAGGAGCTGAAGGATGTAGCTCACATGCAGAAATATTCAAGGAGGTAGTATGATCTCAGACCCAATCCCACCCAAGCAGTAACAGTCTGGCATACACATTACCAAGCTCCTTCTTTGGCAACATGTTATTACCATTCATTTTGACTGTACATAATATAAATTGGGTCCTTATTACATGAAGCACAGAAACCCTGAAAAGGTTTCCTTGTCCTGCAAACAGGAACTCATGGGGACTCATTCTTACTGAACTGATTTAAAACTTCAGAGCTGGAAATTCCCTATACAGAAATAGGGAATTTAGATTTGAGGAGTGTGTCTGCCTTGCTTGACAAGTCTAGCACCTGCTGATTTGAAAAACAGAGCAGGAAAAGATTGAGCTGAACCTTTCAGAAAGAGCAGCCTTGCTTAGGAAGGGGAAAGGATTATGGATGGGATCAAAACCTTTTACCTACTGCAGGTGTGTTCTTAACTTGGATGTGGAGGACACACTACTTAACACTATGTCACTTGTATTCCTCAGCAAGACACGTAAAAGCAAAAAGTCAAATAACAACAGGTCTTCCAGAAAAAAAAACCTTTGGTGCATGAGCCATGGTTGAATGGGACTGAAAACTTGGAGGAAAGCAGAGACAAGTTTATCTCCAGGCAACCAGGATACAGCAGTTCACAGCCCTCCTGTGGGCTGTCAGATGGACACATATTTTCATGGTGGATATTTGACCATAAACTGAACCTAGACAGCGGTTGAGCCTGGAAGGGAGGCAATGTACTGCTGTCTTCCACCTGCATCCTCCTTCTTCCGTCTCTGAAGATGACACTCAACAAAGTACTACAAAGGCAACGGAAAAGACTCTTATCTAGTTGTTCTGCCATGGCTCTCAAGGACCAAACCCTTGAAAAAACCCAATCCCTAGTCCTTCTGTGCTCAGGTTTGCTTGTGGAAAACAGTAAATTTGGGTCAGCACCACCATCCTCATCTAAAAGAGCACTAAGAATGTTGTATGAATCAGCCTCCGAGGTATTTTGGCACCTCTGCTGACTTCCTCAGTGCTGCAGCACGTCCTGCTGGGCTTTGCCACAAAGTCAGAATCAGAACTGTTGATTTTTGCTTTGTTATGCAAAACCTTTTTGCATCCTGCTGTTGATAGTTGCTCCAAGATAAATCCATCTCCCTGCGAAGTTTTTTACCCAGTAAGTTTTCAAATATTCATATAGATTGGAAAGCCAGTCATAAAGCTAATGTTTTTAGGGCAGGATTTTATTTTAAATAAATAAACATACATGCAAAGAAATAGAGCTTTCCTACACTGTCATAATAGAAAAAAGCTATTTTGGTTTGCATATAACTTATGCTCAAGACCAAATAAAAATGTAAAGAATGAACATTGCACAAAGTGGATAATACAGCAATGAGGTTTGTCCTGGCAAAAATAGTTCTACTACACCATCAAAAAGTTATTCGTGTTGACAAGCCATGAAATGTTTGCATAAGGAGAAGGGGAACAAAGGAGGAATGCTTTAATGCTGTGCCTTATGGGAGCTTTTTCCTTCAGTCTTGTTTAACTGCAACAGTATTGTAAAAGGGAAAAAATAAAAAAAAAAAAACAGTGAAAGCACCAGTAATGCGGCTATGAAAAGACATTTGTTTCTGTGGCAGTCAACAGCTACACTGCAGCTCTGTGCTCTTGCACAAAAGGAACAGGCTTGGTGTGGTCTGTGTGGTCACCCGGAGTCAGCCCATGGCGAAAGCCTGACCCTCTCTCGAAGAACCACATGAATAGGTTCTGCTTCAAAGTCTGCTAGGCTGTGCAGGTGCAACCTATTGAATTGTCATTTGAGTGACATCCACAGACCTGAGCACAGACTGCCATCAAGACAGACCCCTAAGCTACAGAGAGTCTTCCTTCAGGTTCACAGACAAGTTAATTTTCTTCTCAATCCAAATATTATTAGTGATTTCATAGTCATGCACACAGAGCTGCATTCCGATGATGGTGCCCAGAGATGTCATGGATGTCCTTTTCTGGACAGCACCAATGACCCCTGGTACCAGGGTATCTCTGTGATCACAGGGGCCAGGACAGCTCTCCAATCCTTCCAAATGTTGTCACTGGTGCAGGCAGTGGCTTACCATGGCTCAAGGACCCTCAAGCACTGAAGGTACACCCACATCTAGAGTACTGGCTGTCCCTTTCATGGAAACAAGTCTGGATTTAAGGAAAAACCTTTTCCCCATGAGGACAGTCAAGCAGTGGAACAGGTTGCCCACAGACCTTGTGCAGTCTCCATCTTCAGAGGATTTCAAGACCCAACTGGTTAAAGCCCTAGGCAACCTACTCTGACCTCAAGGACAGGAATCCCTCAGGTTCCCTCCAATCTAAATTACCTTATTAAGTCTTTGTGGAGAAGGGTGGCAGGTATCGAATGAGAACAGGCACTAAATCTCCATAAACATAAGAGTTCTGAGATCTATCCACCACTTTGGAGAATGCATATAAATCCTGGTCCTGTAGCTTTCTCAAGCATCAAATTACCACTCTTTTTTGTCCCAGACTAAGTGGGTACCTATATAGTGGGAGAGAACGTAGCTCGTCCCAAAGCTGTCTGTGACTGAAAACCCAGCAGATACTCACAGAATGTATGCGATGACCCCAATGGACCAGCAGTCCACGGCTTTGCTGTAGGGTTTCTGGGCCAGCACTTCAGGAGCTGAATACAAAAAGCCAAACAAATGCATGTTACAAGACCAAACATTTGAATGTGCTCGAGAAGTAGTTCCTAAAACATGAAGCAACCTGTGACTCCACGTACAACCCTTGCATTTGCAAATATCCTGATGTTTTTGAAGCTCATATTCTCACAAGGAAGGACAACTCCTAAAGTGGAGCAAATTGTCCATTTTCTGACTCCAAGGACAGAAAACAAAACCAAGCACAGAAAAATGCATAAGGGCCATCACCTCCCTGTCAGAGGAACTTAGGAGACTTAGAGGAAAATGAGGCCAAGCTTTGCACTGGTGCTGAGATTCACATTCACTCCGACTGCCTCGCAGCTCCACCTCATCACGCTGCCAAAATGAGGATTTCAAGAGGCAACTCAGAAAGTGCAGCATGTCAGGGAGGTGATAAGCTACATCTGCAAGAGAGGAAGGAGAGCTGTCATTACACCTCCCAACAGCTGCCTTCCAAAGCCTGCTGGATATCAGCATCGGAGGGAACCATTTGTCCTTCTGCTTCTGGCAACACAGACCCCAGAGAAACAAAAAGTAGCAGGAATTGGACACATGCAGAAAGGTACTGAACCTTCTGCCTCTATAGCTTTCAGCCACCATAGGCTGAATTCAGCTGGAAGTAAGAGCTTGGGCATTTATTGAAACTCTTTATGGGTCTGTTTTCCTGTCTTGCACCAGTGAGGGTTAAAAAAGATGCATTTTTTGTTTGGAAGCCTGGAGTATTATGCTTTCCCTGTTGGGACCTTTCAGTGCAAATGCTAAAACCTAAATTTTAAAACCCTGTGACTCTAATCTTTTTCATGTAAAGAAGCTTTTGCTTTTTTTCAAAGCAAAATGTCCACAATAATGCAAGAAATCACTGACTGTGGCATTCCTAGAGCAGACTTGCCACACTGGGTTTTTAAAAGCACAGTATTTTCTCTTGAGTACTTTGGAGTTCAAATGTTGCAAAAATATCATGAAGTAGCAAGTCCCAGCAAAAACATTTCTTTGGGGTTACATCTTCCTCCGCTAAGAATCCACATCAAAGCAGTTAGTCACTTGGAGAACAGTGAAAAAAATTGTGAAGCACATAAATGTATTAAAACTGATCCTCACATTTAGAGGTTACATAGTCTTTAGTGTATTGATAAGGACTCTTCAAAGGGTTATCTTAAGGTAGACAAGTCAACAAAACTAAAGTAAATGAATGCCAACAAGGAAGGGAACAGGAAGCAATAATGAGAAACAGAAAAGACTTTCTGGTGCTTGGGCATGAGACCTTACAGAAGGGATTGAAGGGAAGACAGTGCATGAGGCAGATAATGGTATCCAGGTTGCACTTGCCCAAGCAGTAGAATGATGGAACGGGATCAAGTCACAGTGAGAACACATTGTAAAAAGGAAGACAATCCAGGGTAGTGTGGGTAAAAATATGGCCAGCAGCCAGATCATAAAGACTCTTGAAGACTGGGATGTGCCTCAATGTGCAGTACAGAGCAAATATAACCCAAATCTTCAAGTCATCCAGCAAACTGAGACCGCTGCATTTATAAGAAATTAAAATGATGGTTCTGTTCATATACTGTTAATCCTAATACATTGTTGTAACATGTGAATACTCTAACACCTATCCACTACATGCCAAAGGAGGTTTCTTTCCACAGTATGTAGCATGAGTGGCTCCCAGCCTGGCCCTAGGTGCTTGGCAGAAACTTGCATCCCAATTCTGAGATGCCCCAGACTCCTTCCAGGCCCTGGGCACACTGCTGTAGTCTATCAAGATAAAGGTTAAAATGTTCTTACTACAACAGGGGACAGAGCTGTGGAAATATAAAAGGCATCTATGATTGTCACTCAAAATGTAACTCCCTTCCCAACAGCTGGGTCAGGGTCTGTGTGTGAGCTAGTGCTGGTGAAGACCGGCAGTTGTGAATGTGAGGACAAACTTTGCACAAAAGAATAGAGCAATTGAGAGCGACCTATTTGGCCTGCCACTGCCTCCCAGATAAACTGGCAAGCTGGGACAGTCTTGCAAATTTACATTTCTCTTCTATAAAATGGTTGTTCCTCAAAGTTGCTCAAGACAACCTTCCCAGACGACTCTTAATGTCCCTTAGTCCGACTCCTTCCTGATTCATCAAAATTCACCTCCACATTTTCCCTTAAAAAAATTTATTTTTTCAAAATATGCATCAAATAGGATTTGTGAGACCCACTTTCCTTTTTTGTTCCATCCCTTGTGACTGAATTTTGTGACAAAAGATGTGGAAGAACAGAGTTCATTTTCCCCTGCCCTTAAGTGCCCTTAAGTTACCTTCCAACTTCAGTCCTTCCAAATTCCCAATATTTTATTTGCATATCTATTCTACCTTTAACTGTCTGCTCTTGTTTGTATCATTTTCAAGACTGCTGAACATTATACATCTTATATCCCCTAAAGAAAATATTATGCAAATGGATCCTGAGCACCATGGATCCTGGTGAGCTCCTGACATTACACAAATATGCCACATTAACATAACAGAAAACAAATCTGGGATGAGGGGATGTGAACTATATAAAGACTCTCCCTCTTAAAACATTAAAGCTGTGTCTATATGTTTTAAAGGAGTGAAGAACACTGTTAACAGACAGTTGCTGCTGCGGATGGTTGCTGTGAAGCAGGTAAGAACACCACAGGATCAAGCTCAAAGCAAACGTGAGGGTATTACCTCCCCTTTGGTAAACTTTATGAAGAGAAGCAGGAGGTTTAAATAATGATTTTAAGTCCAAATGGTTGCTTTTGATTTTTGTTCCAAAGAGCAGCCATGCAACAGGAACAGAAGAACATAGCTAAGCATCATCTGTCTCTGATATATGGAAAAGATGGAAATATTTAATGAGCTGAAAATCAAGTCAGAGGAGTTCTAAGAAATGATGATAGATCGGTGCCAAGAGGCAAAAGCAGGTGATGAAAAAAAATCCAAGAGCTGACAGCATTAAAGAATCAACACAGACAGGTAAGGAGACAAAACAGCAGTAAGGAGAAGGGGAAAGTCAAAGCTCCCATTTCTGGTGCTGAGGAAATGCCAGCTGAGCAAAGGCTTCCAGTACTGCACCTCCCCCAGGAATCACTGTGGGCTCAAATGCTACACAATGGTCATCCAGAAACAGGGAAGTCAAGGAAGCAAACCTGGATCCTTCCTCCATGTCCAGGAACTGTGTTTCAGGCCAAATCAGCATTGATACTGAGCTGCCCAGGAAGGTGGTGGAGTCACTGTCCCTGAAGGAGTTTAAGGAAAGGCTGGATGTGCCATGGTGGTGGTGGTGCAACATAGGCTGGACTTGATGATCTCAGAGGTCTTTTCCAGCCTCAATAATTCTGTGATTCTGTGATCATGGAGCAGGTAAAGTGTTGGTAATGGTCCCAGGGCCTTTATCCCACCTGCAGGTATATGAAGATGTGCTTCCCAGGCCAGATGATCTGATGTTTTACAGTTAGGGTTGTGGGTTTTTTGTCTAATTATTTTGTGCTTTTAGAGGAAAAAAAAAAAAAGTGTGTTTCAAATGGAGGTTTTAAGAAAAGGTACAGAACAGGAACTCCAGGAAACCTTTCAGAGCACTATGCCATTACCCCCAGTGAGCACAGCTATGCTAATAAGCTCTCTAAAAATGCGGCTGCTGGATGCCAAAACCAGCAATCCATGTTCCTGCAAAGAGCTCAGGTGGTGGGGATTGCTCTGATACTTTAAGCCTGTTGAACAAACTGTAAAAGTCATGAGGGTGCTTGTTCTTCATACCAGCCTCATAATTAAAGTGATTCTCCCTCACTCCCATGATGGTGCTACACCCAGCAGATTTTGCTCTCCCACAAGAACTCAGTGCAATGCTGCTTTCTGTGGTTTATATGGCCTCCCACAAGCTTCATGCCAGAAGGAGTGAGGCATTTGAACAAAGGTGATGGTTTTGAAGATCTCCATAGGAGTGACAAATCAGTGGGCTGCTGTAAATGTGGGAGGAATAGAAAGATCTAAATAGAGTTAAAATAACCAAGGACCTGCTTACATTGGGCAGTGACATAGCTCAGCTAGCCAAGTGAATTGGCCTGGTGCAAGCTCAGACTAGTAAGTCAGCTGGCAACTATTTTAGTGCCCAGTTTCCATCATGTAGCCAAGTCCTCCTGGTGAGTGCCCAACTTGATACACCTCAAGGATGAATCATTTTCAGGAATATTTGAACACCTCCTTCATCAAATCAAGTTCAAATGGTCTCAAGCTGAGCAGTTAAAATCTATGTTGGTTAAAATGATAAATCACTACTGACTTACACAGGTCTTGCCCATAATCACACAAATCACTCAGGGGTTTGAAAACACCACTTTTTCTCCAGTTTAGATGATGGGGTGAGATCCATGCAAGTCAGTCCACACATCTAATTTGCAATGAAATGAGCCACACAAGCTGCCTCATCTTACTGCATTTAGGTGCTGTCTAAATTTGGGCATCTGGTCCCAGCTCATCACCTCAACTCCTTCCCTAAGAAATGGAGAAAGGTAAGAGTGGTAAGCAGGTAAGAAAATGGAAGACCTTTTCATTAGAAGAGGTTGTATTATCAGACCTCCTCTTCAGCAAGTAAAGATTTAGAATGGCATCTTAATAAAAGTGGCTCAACTAACTGCGTTACATTATCCTAATGGTCATCTTTTCACCATAGGACCAAAATCTCTGACAAAACTGAAGGAGTAAGATCTTTGAACTGTCGACAGCAATTTCATCTGTATGGCAGAGCCTTAAAAGCTAATGTGCTAATGCACTACCGGCTATGCACATTTTAGATATACTCTAATTTGATAAGTAATACTTTGATTTTCAGAAAGAAAACTAGTTCTTATAAGGAAGTTTAATTATAATTACACCCTCCCATATTCAATGAATTTCTGAACCACATAAACAGGAATTTAACGTCTCGGGTATCACTGTTCTTTGGAGATGAAATGAAGGAAAGCTGAGTTAAAAAAAATGAAATACAAAGAGTTGAAAATAGATCCTAAGCAGGGAATTAGATAGAAGTGACAGGGGGACTTTCATACTTGCAAGTACTTAGGCAGCAGACATGAATTAAGACCAGGTCTGCTACCAAGTCAGAAGCTTATCCAGCACTTTGCACACTGGGATCTGACAGGATCCATTTCTGAAGATGAAGTATCAAGAGTAGCAGATGGTAACAACTTCTTAACAGAGCTCTGGGTGCCTTTGACAGGTGATATGTGCCTATTTTTTTTCTAGTAATTTAAAAGTCAAGTGGTTAAAATGACAAAAAAAAAAAAGATTCCTCAGAAAAACTTAGAAAATGGGGTGATCTCTACACCTTTAAAGAGAAGCACCAGGAAATGCATTGCAAGTGATGGATCCCTGAGTGTACTTCAACCCAAGGTAAATTGGCTTGAAAAAAAAACAGCAAAAAGAGGTGGAAGACAGGACACTTCACGGGCCAGCACTGTGGCATGTGTGACATGCAATCATGTTGTGCCATTAGGAGGAAGGATTCTTACATTTATTTGAGGGCATTAGGCTGGAGCTGCAAATTGGAGTGACACTGAAAGGCATGAGGGCTTTTGGATGTGGACAAATTGTAGACCATGTGTGCTGAAGCCTCTCATTGGGTACAGCACTCACAGAGGCTCATTTGTGGGCCTCACCACAGTGACTGACAACGAAAATTTTCTGTTCTTAGAAAATGGTGTCTGGGCAACCAATTATATTAAATAATAATAATAATTAGGAAAAAAAAATCAGCACTAAAGATGAGATGTCTCCTGTACAATAAATGAAATCGAACAAATAGAACAAATCTTTAAAATAGGTTTTCTTTGTGGGAGAGCGGGAAAAACTCCTGTCAGCACTTCAGAAATAAGTGGCCATGACCTCTTGACCCATGATGAGTAAATCCTGCATTCAGAAGGTAACAACAGGCCTGAAGGCACTTGTGTAGCTATCAGCACCTAGACCATGAGAAGTGAGAGCTCTCAATCATCTCTCAAAGTATTACAATTCCTGTTGTATCCTCTGAGAGCTTCCTCACCAAAATACCAAGTTTTCTTATGTAAATGGCTACGCTGAGATGCCATATGAGATCACTTGGTGCCCAAGTAGACTCACACTCCCTCATTTTCATCAGCGCTTCAGCAAACATCATCTGAGCTTCCCTGTGTCTTGCAGACTTATTCCAGTCAGTGCCCATTTCAGAACAAAATAAAACATGTTAATTAAGGACAGAAGAGCTGACAGCAAAAATTATGAAAATTGCTGTCTCAGCTCAATTCCTGCTAGTGCTTTGGAAGAAGATTTCCAGTGTGGTGTGATTACACAAGACAGCTATTCAGGCTGTACAGAGGCATCCTGACTCACATGTCTTAAAATAAAGAAATGATGGGCTGATGGCTCAGCACGGGAAACTAAAGAATTCTGTTCCTTTTCATGATGCTAACAGGATAGTGTCTATGCAGCATGAAGGTATTGCCCAGAAAAAGGTATTCCTGGGACAAATCTGGATCACTGTGTCATAACTGCATCACCTGTTTGAGTTCTTGTACCAAGGTATCATCAGAGCTATTCTATGATTCTAAAGCAGGTGAGGTGCAGATGCAAAGCAAATTAAGCCTCTCTATAACTGTGGAAAGCATCAGGTCTTTCCTGCTGGAAAGATTTGAGACAAATCTCTCCTTGGGGAAGTCACTGTTGTTTCAGTTTCATGGATACCCCAGAGATTAATTTTACCATCTCAGGTGGCTAGCTTGGTATATATAAGAGGTTTGCTGGATCTGACTCATGCATGAAGTGAGCCTGTTAAATGGTGTCAGATACTGTCATCACATGCCATATAATTTTCACATTCAGTTACTTTAACTTTTTTAAAAGGATGCTGGTAAACAATATTCATCAGTAGCCTGGTACAATTACTACCAAATGGACAAAAGAGCAAAGAACAAATGATAGGAAACAATCTGATACTGTCTAGGAAGGCCTCAAGGATCTAAAGTTCTTTTGCATACTGATGTCTAGGTGTCTGTAACTCAACATGGTTGTTACAGAGGATTGCTGAACATGTCTGAGTAAATGTAGCTGGGGGGAATCTGTCAAATGCTATCCTTTATGATTAAAATAATATGTTGCATTAGGTAAAGTTTCTTGGTTTTACAGGTGCTTGCAGAATCAATGCATTTGAGGATATTCTTCACATGCTCCTCATTTAGCTACAGGCAGTGTATCTGATAAAACTCATTTTGCAAAAGATTGAAATCATGAAAGTGAATCACACAAACCCCGAGCTGGATTACAGGATGTGGACCCAAAGGAGAAGAGCACACAAGGCAGCGCACCACCAAATTCTGAAATCTCTCTTTCTATCAAACATCTGAAAAATGACATGTGCACTATGTACTGGCTCTAGAAAACAAGTATTATTCCTTTTTCACTAGGCGTCTGTGTTGCAGCTGAGAAGAATGGATGGATGGTATAAGTAAACCTCTTACCAACATAGCCAGGAGTCCCGCAGGCTGTGGACATCACATCTCCTTTACCTTCCATCTTTGACAATCCAAAGTCACTGATCATAATTTTTGACTCTTCATCCTGGCTGTAGTAAAGAAGGTTCTCGGGCTGGAAAGGAGAACAAGCAACATGGGTTTAAAATATGTAAATCCAGCAGCAATGTCTGTTGGTTGATGCATTGCATTTAATGCAATCCTTAGTTACATCATACACTAAGATAATTTGGTTCCCTAAATCCTAAAGAGTTGCTCTTCTAACCTATATGGAGAATCTCTCCAGACTCCTTTATGGCAACTAATGGAAGAAGCTGACACCTTGGGCTTTGAGTAACTTCCCTGGGATAACAGACTTCTTTAGCATCCCAAATAAAACCTAATGTTTGTGCCTTATTTGTGAGATTTGTCTGACATAGCACCACTTCAGAGTGATAAACCAGAAGGATTCATTTGAAGATGGGTCAACATGGTAAATCCAGGTACTGTAATGAAAAAAATAATAATTATACAGCATTTTAAAAAAAGAAAAAAGACAACAGCAGATATTAGAGGATTTTTTTTGTCTTCTCCACTGGAAATAAACTGCAACAAGAGAGGAAATGCCTTTACAGTTAACAGAGCCGCAGCAAGGATATTTTAGTTAGAGCCAATTAGGAAAAAATGCTATAGCACTAAGCACAGCGTCCTGTTTATGCTGAGAGAAAACAAGAACCACTCCACAAAGCCCACTGACTTTGTACTGACATCAGGCAGGCTGGACAGCCCAACGAACTCCCATCTGCTACAGCATAGTCCTCCATTCATGTGTTTTGAATGTGCTCCTGCTACTCAGCAAAGCTCTCACTGGGTGCTGTGAGAGCACACTTCTTCCCATGCTTAATATCTGGGTTTGCAAAAAGGTCCAGCCTCTGCTGGCACTCTGAGCCCAGTGGTAATGAGGTGCACCATTGCACCACCCAGACCATGGGGTCTTCATCTACAAAAGTGATGGATACTCAATATTTCAACAGAAGCCAGGTGTAGCTTTTTGCCCAGAAGCTGGTACAAACGTCCACCCACATGCAGCACATTTTGTCCATCAGTGCACTGTGTGCTCCAGGGTATGGTGAGAGGCAGCTGCACCCACACAACATCATCAAACTCCTTGGCACATATCCAATCTTTGGATTTGTAAGGAGGAGCTACAGCCCTGTAGCAGCACTAGCATCTATCATCCCTTCTCTATCCTGTAACCTCCTGTTCTGGGGAAAGTATGGATGAAGAAACACTGGGGTGTGGCATCTCCTCCAGCCTACTCTAAGGTTCCTGTTTAGCCTCGTTGAGGTTAAAGCACTTTCTGTCTCCCTGGCGCCAGTGTAAAGCCATGTAGTGATGGCTTTATTCATGGGATATGATGGCCATGAGATGATCTACAAGCTGCATCCACAACCAGGAAAATGGGTGCTGTTTGTATAAAAGGGAAAAGGGAAACAATTCTGTTTGTAAAAATAATTATGAATTTGTACCATTTATGTACAATTTCTCATGATACCTCATAAGCCCTGTGTTTTAACTAGCCATAATAACGCTGATGCTGTTTTCAGGCACCATTTGAGTCAGTTTTATGCCATAAATTTCCCTTGGTTGGAGTTATTTCTGATTTTCACTAGTGCATTTCTGGTCTGCTGAGGGGTTGGTAGAGCTGGTATTAAGGGAAAGACAATTATTTCCCAATGATTTCTGCTAACTCACCTCAGGCCCCCACTTATTCATATTTCTTAAGGCCAAAACCTCCACCCATTTGAAACTTAAACTTGTTTAAAACCCATTTGAAAGAATGCTGGTTCTTCAAACTGGTTAATTCAAAAAGCATTAACAAGGTGGCTTTGTGCTAAATGGAGCTGCTCGAGCCTTTCTGTCCTTTTGCACGTCCTGGACAACCCTGCCTGGACTTCCTCTGCTGCCATCTTTTGTTATCTGCTGCTGTGTTACTTAGATTAGAGACTTGGAGCACAGCTCTGCTTTTCCCAACTACAGCAAGTGCTATTTTGGTATCTGAATAACCCATAATTACAATAAATAATTGTTATAGATGTTTCATGGGTTGTATTTTTGTGGAGTGGATTCTTTCCCAGAGTTTCATTTTGGGGATCACAAATTGAAACTTACACTTATCTTGGTATTTTGAGATCATAAAAAAGCCTTATTATAGCCCTATTTTTACCATCATGGTATGTTTGTGCTAACAGAAATTCACAGCAGGTGTTCCTTATATGCCATATTTTATGAGTTATTTTAACAACTGATACGATGCTGACAAAGAATGCAAACAAAAGAAAGAAAGAGAAAAAGAACCAGTCTTTGCCCCCAAATGCCACTGGAGAAGGTTGGTTTGATCTAAATTCAGCGTGTCCTTACATAAACTCCAAAACTAATTTGTAGATGAATCTCCTTCCCAATTATGAAACATCATATTTTATTATAGGAAATTTTTAATAAACTTACTCTGCTTTAAAGTGAGGGCTACAACCTTCCTTAAAAGTATAAAGGCAGGAATATTAAGAGCATGCACAATGCAGTGTCTGAATTATAAGGACTCGGTCCTCCCTCCAAAACCACTGGTGGTAGAAAGAAGCCTGAAGTTATTTCCTTCAGCTTGAACTCGGGAGAAAGCTTGTCATGTTAAATTACTAAAAATCAACACTTCTGTACTGAAATGTGGTGGAACTCCCATAAATATGAGAATATGTCTATGTACTTAAGCTTAAGAGCAGGAAATTAATGGGAACTGAGGGCAACATGTGAACACTGTAGGAGGGGGAAGACTAACCAGTGCCTCCTTGCAGAAAACACATTATTTGGAACCATTGGGATGAAACTGCACAGCACTGAGGAGGAAATATTATTTGCGGATATCAATGTGTATTTTCCTTCAGTAGATTTTAGGTTTTGGCTTAAAAATGTGCTGAACCAACACTTTAAAAAATATATTTCTACTTTCTATTATTCTACTCATCTATTGAAAGGAAGATCATAGGATTGCCACTTCTGGCAGAGGTGGTCAGAGACAAGTCCCTTGCAGCAGTAAGGTGTGGAAAAGCTTTTAGTCCCGTGGGGTCAGCCACACACAGCTAAAAGATTTACATCTGGAGTCCAAGAGTGGCAGAAAGAAATGGTTATGTTGAGATTGTCACATGTCTGCTTGTCCTGAGCACTGTTCCATCTTGGAGAACTCTGGTGATGGTAGCTACAGTGGTAATGGATTTTATTTTGTCCCCACAAGTCTGAACAAGTCTGTCATTTATTATTTTATATCACACAGCATTTCACATCAGCACTAATTTTGGAGAAGATAAGTAAATAAACAGTATCTCTCAATTTTTCATCCATCTTAAGACATAACAGTGAGGTCACATTCATGGTACTATAACGTTTGCTATGAGGAGTTGCCAAAAATTGCAAACATGTAGTTTAATATTAGACTGTATTAAAAATACCATTAATCTTAAAATACATGTAATAAAAAATTGTATTTAAGAAGTTAAAAAAACCCCAAAATCTCCAAACTTCTTTGTGCTTCTTGACTCTATTAATGTTCTCTAAGTCTTTACACAGTATGACTCGATTGGCCAAATTCCACTGTCTTTACATGGGGACAATTCAATGTCACAGCATCAACACCCAAGGAAACTCCTGTTTGGAGCATGTCTCCGAAACACAACAAGAGGCGTTATTTCATTCACTGAATTCTTAATTTCTGGCAGTAAATCTTGGTAGAAATAACTAGCTCAGGAAGCAAACTCACAGTTTTCTTTAGACATTTGTACAATTTTCTAATGTCTTCTGCTAACTAATTGTTTAAAATACTAAAGATGGGGAGCTTTAGTTGCATGTTATGAAAGCCAAGCCTTACTGCTTATCTTAGTGACAGTTTAAGATATTGGAAGGAAATAACACGGAAATAATGTTTTGGGTTTGGTTTTTTTACCAGAAAAGCTGAGAGGTTTTGATTTGATAACATGGTACAACTGAAAGGAAAATTATCTACAAATCACATTGGCACACAATGTTCCTTAGAAGAATCCTTGCTGTTAACAGTCTCTCCAGAAACATCGGTCCAAATAGTACAATAGAAAATCATTCAACTTTTCCACACTGCTTATTGATACTAATTATTATGAAATAAAAGTAAATATAGCCCAGCAAATCTGCAAGCTACTTTAAAGCAGTAAACACTTACACCCCAGCTGAGATGAGTTTCCTGCCTTAATGTAACATTTTGGGTCTAAATAAATTTTTTTTTCACCACATAATATGTGCAAACCTCCTATTGTAACACCATGGGTTCCAAAGTCCTCATTAAAACCAATTACAATGGGAGAATATGGAGCCTTCAGAGCATCCCTCTCATGGTAAAACGTTACTGAAACAGCCAGTTCCAGTGGAGGCTGGAATTACATCCGTTAGACTCACATAATTACACAGCCTTTGTTAACATTGCCTGGAGGGCTGAGTCATGCTGTGGTCATACCTTGAGGTCCCTGTGCACGATGCCCATTCGGTGCAGGTAGTAGACAGCATCCAGGACCTGCCGGATCAGTGTGCTGGCATCCTTCTCGGTGTAGAACCCTTTCTCAACAATGCGGTCGAAAAGCTCTCCCCCAGACACTCTGGAAAACATGACAGGATGCAGAAGTGTGAGGATGTGCCTTATAATGAGCTATCTACCCCACTAAAGGATGGACAAGGCCATGCACTAGCCATGGACAGTCCAAGCACACATCCACCTGGAGCTCTGGGGGCTCTCCTACTGTCCCAACAAGCATTTGGCTTTGTTTTTGTCGTAGTCTGTCCAAAGACTGGTCATGCTATAATGGAAAATAAAATCCATTACACATCAGAGGGTGGTCAAAGATTCACTAGAACTTGCAGAGGGAATCACAACTATACCCAGCAAAAGCCAGGGGAGCAGACACCAGCTTCCAGCTCTACCTCACCCTCATGGACTTTGTATAGAGAATTTGGTCTGCCCTTCCCCCTGCTGCTGGCCCACTGAGGTTGTAAGGCTCCCTACTAGTGTGATCCACTGGGGTTCCCTTTTCACTCCACCAACCAAGATTTGGGTTTTGCCCCAGAGGAACAGTCCCATTCTTCCCTTACTGGCATACGGTCCTTGTTACCAGCATCTATAGAGTATTAGATTATTAAAGGACTCTGCATCTCTGGCAATTTTAAATGCTCTAGGAGGTTCCACCCTTTACTCATACATGTATATTCATTTATCAGCAGCCACAAACTCTTTAGGCAGGGCACGGCCTCTGCCCGACACTAGTAGCAGACAAGTTATCGATGAGGCAGAGCACATTATCAGCACAATTAATCACCAGATGACAAAGATGGGGAAAGGATTCCACAACTCAAAGAGGAAAGAAAATAAAACCTTGACATCCTGCTATTTAATGTCTGCTATATTATGCTCTTTCTCAGCCCTGCTAGAAATAACATGCTCTGAACCCAATTTTAAATAAAGAATGGACACATTAAAACTCCCCGGAGGAGCATCTGGGGAAACAAAAGAGGAAAGAAATGTCTGAGTAATTGAAATAATAAAACTGTCAGCAAAAACCTGCCCTACTAGGGTAAATAAAAGATTTCCATTTTAACAAGCAAAACCTATTAAAAAATAAAATGTATGCAATATGTTTTTTCAGCAGTTGCACCACTTAGCATATCGTAAATAGCATAGTAAAACTTTCTTTAAAAACAAACCTAATAAAAGGAAAATAATAAATGATTATAGTCATTAAATACATATGGACTGGGAGCTTGCCATTATATGAACACTAGGTAATTCAGCCACTCCAAGCAATAATCTGCTTGAATAATGCCATGAAGTCACTTCCTAGGGAAGTTTAGAATGGGAGAGAAGGCTACTGTGAAAAATGAACACATTCAACTCTGAAAATGAGAAGCAACCTTAGAAGGAAAAAATAATAAGCCAGATAATCCTCCTGTTAAGTCCTAGCCTAACAAACAAAATAGCTTGTTAAAATATTGGCATTAAACTGAAACACTGCAAGGTGAAGTTCACCCCAGGTCTGAAGTGCACCCAGCAGACCCCTGGCCATCCCAGCAGCCCTGGGACTTGCTGCCAGCAGAAAGAGGCTGAAGCAGCAGCGCCAGGCTGACAGTGGGGTGAGAGAAAGCTCCTGGTACCATTCTGAACTGGAGAGCCTGTGACTCACAGCATAGCGGGGAAGAAGGCATGGCCACTGAACGACAACCTGCTTTGAATGTTGCACAGAGAAAACATGAATTAAAACCCTTTCTTTCCTAGTTCCTCACAATCGGAGTTGTCTTTCTCATATAAATATATATGAATATATACACAGGGTGTTGCTCCAAGCTCTCCTGAGTCCTACTCCCTTTGCCTGGCCCATTACATGGCTTGCCGAGGGAGAATGGCCAGACCTTTGCCTCACTGTTCACTGGAGACAGGCACAGTTTTATTGAATCTGGCTCCTACTACCTCACTCTCTTTTTATATTTCCCCTGCAGCCCTTTTGTTTCCTGTGGATTGATTGCACTGAAAATTGAGCCCACGCAGTAATTAATATGACTGAATACGGCACATTTCCTCGTGAAAATGGAGTGCGTGCTGGTTTCCAATTTCACACAGTTCCTTTGGTTATATTCAAGAGATGGATGGCTTCAGGACATACTGATTTACATCAGGTGCTTTCCCACACGAGGACTCACTCCTTCGACGTTTGCAGAGACTATACTTCCACAAAATTTTTTTCATTAAAATGACAAAATTTCCCTCCATGGCAGCTCACTCCCTATCCCCCTTAAGCCTCATTCTGTAATCAAAAGCTTTTCTTAGTCAAATTTAGTCCAGTGGATCTACTGTACCCAGGCTCAATCTGTTCATAATTTTATTTCAACACACGGAAAATATTTGCAACCTCTTAAATGATGCACTGCAAACCAGAGCTTAATCCAAGGAGTCAGGAGGAACAGCTTGTAAGTTTGCATCCATATGCTTAGAGTATCATCAGCATCCCAGGTACACACCGAGAGTCAAGGAACTCATGCTCCTATTTATTTGTGTGGTGACTCTGTTATGGTATATGTGATTTGCATTACATGTTTGCACTCACATACCGCATCTCCTTACTGGCAGCCAGAGCCATGGCTGGGGTTCACGTCCCAGGGATGCTCTGCAACTCAGCACCCAGGGCCATGGCTACTTTCCATATGGAGCTTACATCCATATGGCTTTTCTCCTCCAAAATAGGGTTCACTCAACTGTAATGTCATCAGAAATGCTGTTCCCTGTATGGTGCCCAAGGGCTGACATAAGTCAATGCTGTTCCAGGAGCAAACCAGCAAAGACAGCTGTGGGAGAGGAACTGAGCTCTAAACTCATGGTGGAGATGCAGTCTGTTTGTCTAAATCTGGTCTTGATTTCAAACCCCTGTACCCTGCTGAGACAGGACATGGCAACCTGCTCTGAACAGAGCTGGGCACTCACAAAGCGCTGCTGTAATGTTTGTTCCAGTCTTTATTATTCTGGGATCTTTTATTTTTTGCTTAATGGCAGCACAAGCTTTGCCCTCTCTATGGCAATTTTGAGCAGTGCACGGGAGGCAGAGTTGAAAGTGCAGGCAGTAAAAGCAGAATTAGGTTTTTGTCCTAAAGAAATTTAAGATACAATTCTCTGACCAGAAGGAGAGGGTAGGAGGGATTTCTCATTAGTGGAAGAGGACTGATCCTGTCCTGCAGCTAGCACTGGCTCCTGCACTGGGTGCCACACTGAGTGCCTCAGTTTAGAACATGTTTCAAAAACTCTGAAAATGCCAATGGTTTTGTGTACATGGATGAGCTACTTCGTTATTTGGGCTCTATGTGTGCACACTGTTGGCTGAACACCCCGCGCAGACAGTAAAAAAGCACCCGGAATGATCTCACAATCCTCATTAGAAACAAAGGAGAGGTCATGTTTAACAGTGTCCTAATAATCATTAAGGCTGTGCTCAAGGGTTGGTGTTAGTCCTTGTCACTACACATTTTTGATATTTTTGCATTTTCTAATCTACAGATGTAACGCAGGAGAGATGAAGAAACATTTCAGCATTAGTATTACGCCTTTGATTTACATTAATCCATTTTGCCATTAAGATCATCAGGAAAGAGCCAAACTGACAAACAACAAGAAAACAGCCCCTGTTGCAGATACAGAGAAGGGATGCGATCAGCCTTTTCATGAAGCAACTGATTCCTTTGCAGAGCCATTAGGAAAGTAGAATGTGCACAGTTTCAAAGAAAAGCTTTGATTAAAAATGAGCACTGAATGAAAATTCTCTCATAAAGTAAGGCTCCTAAATTCATAACCACAAACCAAGAGCCAATCTCTCTGGATTTCTCACGTTTTTTGCCAGCAGTGTGAAACCAACACCTGCTCTACCAGGTACCTACCAGGTACCTGCCAGACCACCCTCCTGGTGGTGGACATCCCTACATATGTTAGCCTTCAGGTAAATGAATACATGAATAAAGAACAAATAAATGTTGGAATTGAAAGGATGTTAGTCATATATTGATATTAATGCATTCATGTTAGCCTTTCTTTCTCTTGCTGGTACCATCTGTGTGTACATTTATATCCTCTCATTTATTCACCTCTGCACCCCCCACTGTTATCAAGTGTAGGAACCTTTCCACTTGTTTTAGTTTGAAAACTAACACCTTTTGAAATATCACTTTGACTTCTTTGTCATTTGGCAAAACACTGACATTTTCCTTTTCTGTCTCTTTTGGAGTACAGGCTGAAATTGCTCTGGATTGTTTACTGCTTGACAGTTTAATTGCTTTTTATCAAAAGTCTTATTGATGAACTCATCAATGGTAGATTTATGTAAAGAATCCAATGAAAGCTCTTCAGAGCTTGTAGACTTTTCCCTCCAGAAGTGTGTGAAGTTAACCTGATGCTTCACTGCAGTTCAAGTCACGATCCAGCCTCCACTGGAAGTTACCACAGCACCACTGTGTTAGTTTAGAAGAACCAGTGTGAAAAGGCAGAGACGTCCCTAGGGACTCACGGATGATGTTTAACCCTGCAGAGTAGAGGTGCCTAATGAAAAGAAGGCTGGTTTCAGAAGTTTGGAGCAGAAGACATCTCAGGCCCATATGAAAAATAAGTTAAATATGAACATCACCCTGCAACTGTGAACAGCTTACCGATCAGACATTACACATTTGCAAGATAAGTCAGAAAAAGCACATTACTCAGCTGCCGGGACATGAAGCTGGAAGTATAAGGTGAGACAAGAGAGACTGAAGGGACCATTCCTGTGAAGTTCTGGCTTTGAGTATTAATTTTCTCTAATGAAGGAATTATTATATTTCCATATTAATTTTTTTTTTTTTATGGAGGACTTTTCTGTTTGGCTTTAAATTTCCTCTGCATTGTGAAAATGCATGAGAACCAGAAAGCAAACCTGGTCAGTTTGCTGTTTGAAAGGAAAGAGAAATTGGCTGCCCTCATCTCATTGTTCAGTTGATGTAACAAATAAAATGAGTAAACAGATTAGTAGATTTTAGACCCAGAAAGGAACATTATGATTATTCAGTCTGACCTCTTGCAAATAAAAGTATGTGATTAAAATTCTCCTTGTACCAATAATATAAGGTGTTAATTAGGCAGAGAGAGATATTGCTATAGAAATACTGCGTCCCCTACAGA
The DNA here is from genome assembly GCA_033439905.1 of Ceryle rudis. Classification (NCBI taxonomy): domain Eukaryota; kingdom Metazoa; phylum Chordata; class Aves; order Coraciiformes; family Cerylidae; genus Ceryle; species Ceryle rudis. The sequence continues at coordinate 60,618 of JAAGNO010017078.1, forward strand.
GGCTTGCATTATTCAGTATACAGCTCAGAAAACTGCACTGGCGTTCTCATTTGCAGCACATCATAAAATATACAGCTTGAGCAAGGCAAGGACTTTCCCT
>JAAGNO010017079.1:5500-36478 GCA_033439905.1 Ceryle rudis
GTCAGGACGACGAAGCAGGCGGACTCCGGACACTAACGAATAAATTAAGGAGGGAAGGAAAAAAGTAAGAATTCTAGAGAATTGTTTTAAGATACTCTTAGCTTGCTTATGTACAAGACCTGGTATTTTTTTGGTTTAAATTTTATTGTCAGTTTAACTTTCTCCCCTTGCCTGATCTTTCTTCTTGGGTCTCTCCATTTGCTTTTGTTAATGTGATAGCTGTATTCTCCTCTCTTGTAGTTCTCCTAAAAAGTCTTGGTGGTTAAGTCTGTGCTTGCCAAAATCAATCTGTACGATTTACTCGGTGGTTCTATTTTTAGATTGCTTCCTGCTCTGTGGGAGATGCAACAAGCAGAACCCTCATTTCTATGCAGAATCATAAATTCTGTAGCATTTCCAGTGCATATGCTCCAAGTCAGGCAGAACAGGGACTTGTATCTTTGCCTGCTAGACCCAAGCTGAAAGTTGGGCTCAGCAGGACGCAGACATATGCTTTCCTTATTTCCCCCAGGCACTTTTGGACATAGGTGTCAGATGAATGCAGCCTGCTTCAGAGTCTGAGAAGTGTGGGGACTGAAATGTCTTTTGAGCACTTTCTTCAGAACTGAGGTTACCTTTGGGAGACTTTAAGTTTTTTGGATCCTGAGAGGGATAGAAATTATAGTTACATGGAAGGCCTTGCAAACTTTGACAGGGCAAAACTGAAATGCTCTCAAGACTTGAGCAGTAACAGAGCAGGATGTGCAAAGAAACTTGGACAAAGTGTGTAGTGTGATTAGATACTTGTAGGTCTCTGCAAGTCTGAGTCTTACTTGTAAATGAGTGTCTTATGTAGCTTGTGGTGATGAATAAGAGCATGGATAAGATTCCCATGCATTGAGTGGATTTCTCAATCACTTACTGAATACTGCTAAAATTCTCAGGAAAGGAAATTTGCTCTCTGTTATGTAGCACTTGGCATGGGAAATCATGTGCTTGACTAGAGTTTCATGTCAGTACCACAGAATAAATATAGAATAATAACTCTCAACCAAAGAAGCATTGTACTAGATGCTTTCCAGACCACTGGTGAAACTGATATCCCAGAAGGAAACAGAGATATTCTGGTGATTCCAGTAGGAGACACTTCTTGCCAATGCCATTGAGAATTGCAGACTTGCAACTTTCGTGAATTAAACTGCATAAATACAATTATGATTTGTATTAATGGGAACTGCTTTTGTGTGCCTGAGCACCTGTAAATCTGGTAAACAGCAAATTATTTTTTAGTTCTTGTTGTGGTCAATAAATTGAATAGCAGCTCAAGCTTCCAAAGTATTCATCAGTTTTGAACATCTGAGCAATAGGGAAAAGTTTTAAAAGGGCCCAAATAATTAGGGAACTGATACTCATCCTTTACATCAGAAGTCACTCAGAAATTTGGGGACTAGCTTAATCTGTTGGAGAACTGGGGTTTGGTTTTCTCAGCCAGTGTTATCCTCAGGGAATAATATGCTGTGTGATTCAGATCCTGAATTCTAAAATACAGTTGTGGCTCACAATCACCATAAAACTTACTGTGAAGGGAATGCCTGGAAGCTTGTGCTACAAGGTTTATATGTAGGTTATATTTCAAGCAGTCATGAAAATGTTGTCCTAGTATCTGATGGCATGAAGTCATAACTGGAGGTACATTTCTATGATGTCATTGGACATTGGTCATATCCAGGTTAAGTCTTCTGTACTTAGTAATTATGTCTTTCTTGTATCTTTTCCATTATTCACTATCCAGGCTATATGGTTGATTTGAAAGAGGGTTTTAGTTTTGGTTTTGCTGGTATTCTAGTGATGAAGCTCTTGTTCACACCTGCCTGATTCTGATTAGGTTCTAGACCTTTGATTGTTTTTCTTCCATACAGATAACCAAAACTAGAATAATGTTTGCTAGAAGCAGAAAGTAATTCTGTGATCTCATTAAAACATAAGGTTCGTTTTACGCTCAAGGTGATAATCTGTCTATGGTTAATCTATAAAATGTCTTCAAAGAGAATCAGCAATATTTTGGAGAGCTTTTTCTTTTTGATTGACTATTTCATTTGGAAGATAGCTCTGTGGTAAGTTAAGTGCAGTTTGTTTTCTGACTATGCTGCTTCATGATCCAGTTTCAGTTTAGAATCTGATTTGAAAGAAGACCTGTATTTTCCTTAGTCTTCTTATGTTAATTCAAGCAACTGTTTAAAGAAGCAGTTCCACAGCACTGAAAGGATTGGACTTTGTGGTGGGAAGGGTGAATAAGTAAGCCCAAAGTTATCTGCAATAATAATTTTGATAAATTGCTGTACCTGCTAAAATGATAGAGGTTAGATAAGCATTGGGTTCTGCTACAGATTGAGGCTTTGCGATGAGGCTTAGTAATGTGTGTCTGTCTGTCACAGTATTTGATACACGTCAGGCTCTTGCATAATCTTTTCCTTGAATAAATAGTGCACTTCAAAATGTGCCAGAAAAAATTGGCACTCTGCACACAGGCAGAGTGATGGACTTGGTGATTTATTAACCTCTTTCAATTGCTGGTTTTATTAGACTATGATTTGCCCTTTATATACATAGCTTTGCTGTCAAAATAAGCCACTATAATGTGCTAGCCCAAGAAAAATGATTTACAAGAGAAGAAACCCTTTTACATCTGTCTGCATTTCAACAAATATCATTATAAAATACTGCTATTTGTTCTGGAACTTTTTTGTTTTCCAGTTACTGGACTGTATTTCCCTTTCTTAAAATATTTTCTTCCCTTTTGAACAATAAATCTGCTCAAAATTTCCATTGTTGTAATTCATGTGCAATTAGAGTTGAGTGACTTAATATTCCTGTACAAAAGCTGTTTGTCTTTCCTGCTCCATAAAAGGAAACTTTCAAACTATACTGAAACTGTTTTCTTACATATAACAATACTTTCACTTCACTTTAACACATTCTTAGTTTTAAACGAGTGTCTGTTTGCAGATGTCATGACCCTCCAGTCCTGTGAAACAGTGTTTTGCTGGCTACAAAGTCCACTGAAGACTGGTTGCTTAAGGTCCTTTTCACTCTACAAGTCACGTTCCTTTTTGTAAGCCTCATTGCAGATCAATTCATTCAAGTGACAGTAACAAACCTCCAGCTCCTAATTATAGTTCTATCAGTTGAAGGGGTGATTTGTGAGAAGAGTAGGATGCAAGTGATGGACCCTATTGTGTGCAGAGCCACCATTGTGAGCTTTTATGTTGGTGCACTTGTAGTGTTTGTATATTTGTGTCTCTGCTCATATCTGCATGTAGAAACAGACTGATTATCTGTTTTTTTTTTTTTAAAGAAAAAATACAAGGCTCCAACATGAATCATATTTTATGGATGAAGTTCATTTGCATTGGGTTTAATTTTTGTTCATTTACCCACAATTATCATTGCAATTTCCTGAAAATTACAGATTAGTCAAGAGGGACTTCAGGATGAATAATAAAGGGGCGAATGAATGCAGCATGTATGATGCAGTTCCAGCCATCTGCTATATGTTTATCCTGGGACTTTCTACTCCAATTGAATCAGTACTGGTGACTTTGTGATCCCATGCAATCTCTGACTACAGAAATAGAGAGAAAATGTGATTTTACAACATACCCATGCTTTTTGGGGCTAGGTAGCTTTGTTTAATGCCAAGTGGTATAGCAGTCTGAGCTCCAAAGTTATGCTATGTGCATTATGCCTGTAATTTATTGTGCCTTTTTTTTTTTTTTTTAATGAGCTTTTCAAATTTCAGTGGTGATTCATCTCTTTGGTAAGGTTTGGCAATGGGCTACTGTGCCCGTCAGAAAAAGAAATCTGATTTCTGAAGAGAAACAGGCTTTGAACTCTCTGCTTGTGTCGGCGCACACTAGGAAACTACTGTCTGTTCTGGTGCTCCTCAGTTTGTTCGGAGGAAAAGTCTTGTAGCTGAACAAAATATGGAACTGCTTCTGAATGCCATGTTTGCTGCAATAGTGTCATGCATTTTTACAAGGAATAATTGCTAGAGAGCACTTCTGTCAGCAATATTATGCCCACAAATTCTTTTATTGCTCTGCTAGGGGTTTTGCAGAAACTAAACTTTCACATCAGAGTTGAGGTGAAAGTTTGGTCTCCTGCAAGCATCTTCCATCCCAAAAGGAGGGAGGAAGAAGAAATTCATCTGTAATAGTGTTATTCTAAGGGATAGAGGGCAAGTCCCTCACAATGAGGAAGCCTATAAATATACCTAAAAATCTGCTGAGCATTTCAACTCAGAGTCAAAAAATATGTAATTATTATGTAATTACCTCTAAAATTAGTTGTGTAGCTGCCAATTACTTAAGGGTTGAGTATTTTTCTGTCACATTCATTGAGAAGTGATTTTCGTAATTATTATTTTTTTTTCTTATTCTACTGAATGTTTAGATGCAACACAAACACCATGAAGCTGACTTCACAAGTCACAATAGTATAGGGTTTTGCTATTCATTACTATTACAGCTTTCCTAGTGTTATGCTGTGTAGAATTTACTTATTTCTTCTCTTGAGGGCTTTTCTTTTCTCCCAAATTATTGGTATTTTCTTAATGTAGTTAAGTGCTTTTGAAGTCACATAATGGAGTTCTGTTGTAATAGAAAATAATTATATTGGTTAAAATATCTGATCAAATTATATTCTCAGCCTGCCGAAGAGGAGACTCGGGGTACTTTATCACTCTACATCTGAAGGGAAGTTGTAGTCCGGTGGGGGTCAGGCTCTTCTCCCAGGCAACTAGTGACAGGATGAGAGGGCACGGCCTGAAGCTGCGACAGAGGACGTTTAGGTTGGATCTTAGAAAGCACTTCCTCATAGAAAGGGTGATTAGGCGCTGGAATGGACTGCCCAGGGAGGTGGTGGAGTCACCATCCCTGGAGGTGTTTAAGAAAAGATTGGATGCTGCACGAGTGGCATGATTTAGCTGATGTTGTGGTGTTAGGTCATAGGCTGGACTCGATGATCTTGGAGGTCTTTTCCAGCCTCAATGATTCTGTGATTCTGTGTGCTTCTTGGTTCTTCCACTGTGTCTGATTTTCACTTCTGAAGACTTTCATGAGCTTCTTGATCCTCTTTTGACATGTCAACACTTCATTTGCATGTGGTACAGAAGCTGTCGGTAATATGCAATAATTGTGAGAGCAAATACATGTTTTGCAGTGAAATGTAACCTTTTATAGCTTTTAATGAGAAGAAAAAAGCAAATAGTCTATTTTATATCTACCTGAAAAAAGATGTTAAGTGTTTAAACTTCTTAATCTTCACAGTGTCATTTGTCAGATGGGACTTGGTTTACTTTTATTTTCATAATAAAAGCAAGATCATATGCTGTTTTCTTAATACTTTAATAGGGTTTCTGAATGGTGCAGCTATTTTTGTTTGGTTCTATACAAATCCTTGCTGCTTTAAGCAAATACACAATTGATTCCAAGTAAATACTATCATAAAAAACTACTTATATGATCAAGTATAATCAAAACTCTAGGTGGCCAAGAGAGCATCGAGACAACAAAGAAACAACTTCCTTGAAACAAAAGCATACCAACACAATTATCTGACATTGCTTGAATACTCACCAAATTGCTAGATACATTTTTCTTAATGTAAGCATCTTGAAGGATAGTAACTATTTTCTAAAATTCAACTTTTACAGCTTTCTTTCAAACTCTTATTCATTTAAGTAGTTCGCCATTGTGAAATACTTCTTCATATTACAGAATCACAGATTTTGGAAGGGGGCTCTGTTGATCATCTTGTGCAACCCCTCTGCTAAAGCAGATTCACCTGGAACAGGTTGCCCAGGACTGTGTCCAGGAGGGTTTTAGTATCTCCAGAGAAGGAGACTCTACCACCTCTCTTGGCAGTCTGTTCCAGTGCTCCGTCACCCTCACAGTAAAGAAGTTTATTCCTTATGTTTAGGTGGAACTTCCTGTGTTCCAGTTTGTGTCCATTGACTCTTGTTCTGTCACTGGGCACCACTAAAAAGAGTCTGTCCCTGTACTCTTGACACTCACCCTTTAGATATCTATTCTTCTTCAGGCTAAACAGCCCCAGGGCTCTCAGCCTTTTCTCATAAGTGAGATGTTCCAGTCCTCTAATTATGTTCATAGCCCTTTATTGGACTCTTTCCAGTATCTCCTTGTCTCTCTTGTACTGGGGAGCCCAGAATTGGACATCCAGATGTGGCCTCACTAGGGCAGAGTAGAGGGGGAGGAGAACCTCCCTTGACCCGCTGCCCACACTCTTCTTAATGCACCCCAAAATACCATTGACCTCCTTGGCCACAATGTCACACTGCTGACTCATGGTTAACTTGCAGTCCACCAGGACTCCCAAGGGAAGCTGCTTTCCAGCAGGTCAATCCATAACCTGTATTTGTGCATGGATTTATTCTTCCCTAGGTGCAGGACTTCATTAGGTTCCCCTCTGCCCAGCTCTCTAGCCTGTTTCAAAATTTGTCCTGTTTCGAGATTACCTTGTTCATCTCTTCTGCCAGTGAAGGTGCAGAGTAATGATGCAAGCTCCAGTCAAGAACTGTTGCCCCATGTTAACAGTAACTAATTCTCATGTTGACTAAATTACTTTCTTTTAGTGTGCTTACAAATGAGAGCACTAACACAGCATCAAGGAAAGCTGTATTAATGTAAGTACAGAGATACATACTAATATAAGATTCAAGGACTTTTAACTCATTTCCTAGAATGAAGAGTACTTTTAAATCAGCACAAATACATGCTGAAGTATGCTTGTGCACCTTCTATTTAGTCTGCTTTCCTGATTTTTACCTTAAGGGACCCTAAGACATGTTCTTCCATGTCTTGCAGACTAAAAGTTTCTGTGCAGAAATAATCTTTCTGGGTTTTTTTTCTGTCTGTCTCCTTGGCAGCTTTTTAAAGAACATACATACATAAATAAAACAGACCCAACAACAACAAAACAAAACCACACCAAAAACCAAGGGGAAAATAACACAAAGCTTCAGAAAAAAATTATTAATACCAGACCTGCCCCTACAGCAGCATAAAGTTGAAGAAACTAAGCAGGATGTGTAATCTATCCAGAGAGAAGTTGTATTTCTTGCTTTAGCCTGACTCTTGATTGGTTTCTTCAGACTCTTGCAAACTTCAGACCAGAAAAGATCCTGTCCTCTAGCACAGGGGCTGTTGTTCTGCATCCTTCTTTAGGACTGTCTGTGCAATCTGCACAGACACAATGTCTTTTAAGACATTTTGATCTTCTGATGGACAGATTGAGTTGGTGACAAACACTGTCTTCCTTATGAGCCTCAGTCTCCATAGCTACTGCAATGCTATGCTCAGTGAATCCAGTGCAATATTTTGTTCTGCATGAACAAGTTAAAAACTGGCAAATCTGATGCATGAATGGTAAATCTATTAGGTGGGGTGGGAGTGCTTGCAGTGCTGCTCTAGGTTTTACAGAAGATCTTGGGAGGTGCATCTTTTCTTGAGTCTTCAGCAATTGAGGCTGTTAGAGCTCCTTTCTCATGCTTATTTGCTATAGTTTATTGCTGTTCTGTCTGGCAAATCTGAAGAGTGGATGTAACAGCAGCATGGTCCGTCAAGCATTTCTCCAGATAACTGGTTTGCAGGCAGAGAAAAATCTCTTCTGTCTACTTTCCTTACTCATTTGGCTTTGTCACATGGTCAGTGTCTGCTTGCCAGCTATGGAGGATTCAGTAATGCCTCATTTGAGGAGAAACTATAGCTATTGAGTGATGCCATCCTGGTGGTGCCATTTCATTACCACCCTCTTCATTACCGTGTGTTCCCTGATTGCTTATGTATTTCTGAGTATGAGATGTTGAAAACTATCTCAGACTCTTGTCCATTCCCCCAGACAGATACTCTGTTATGAAGTGGTATTAACACTTTCTACAGAACTTTCTGGTAAGCTTCCTTTCTACACATGAATCTTCTTGCATTGTAAGATTTGAATTTATTTATCCAAGACATTTGTAGATTAACCACTATTCTTTTTGTATTTTCCCTTCCCAATGTAAGAAGCGGTGCCTCGGCTTACTGAAAACCTCAGAGCTCCACTGCTGAGAGCACTGTCTGGACTCATGCAAATTTGTTACATGGCACAGAAATCCAGTTTGTTTTCTGCTTTGCAGCCCACAAATCTGTGCTCATGTTTGACATCTTCCAGTACTTCATACCAATGTCAGATTAAAATGGAGTTTCATTTAAGTGTTTCAATGGATAATGACTACTTAAAGAAACATATGAATGTTAAAAGTGGAAGATTAAACATCTTCTATGTTAACATATATGCTTACTTTTTGTATTTCTATTGCTTAATATTGTTCTTCTTGAGTGCACGTTTTCTTTATCACGTAAACTTGCATTTACATCCTAGATTTATTACGTGGATGAGGGTATTTCAATTGCAATGTTTGTTTTTGCTTCTAACAGGGTTATTTTGGATGGTAAACTTTCTTCCTATTTTTCATCTTCAGCAACATAAAGTTGTGGGTATTCACACAAAAAATTTGCAGCCTTCTAGTATGGACTAGTTCTCTTTTTTTCTTTCTAACTGCTATTGGGTATTAATCATGAATTTTTGTATGACTCATTACCATATATTAGCAGATTTTTATAAAAGTCTTGTGGTATGTATGTGGATTTTGTTTACTGTGTGTGGTAAGTCTATCTGTGGGGTTTTTTTAACACAAACAAGGTAGTTTTCCATAAATAATTTATCAAAATATGCAGAAATTGTTTTCTGAAACCACACAAAATTCATTAAATTCTCTGTCATATGGTGTTATATTTAATTGTCAGTTAATGTAAAGAAATTCTAAGTCTGAGGATAAACTGCTCCTTTGTTTCTTTGCTGAGCGCTAATGAGAAATATACTCTTTCCATTTGACTGTTAAATACTTATATGTGCCTGTATATTTGCAAACGGTAATTTACATCTTGAAACTCTATGGGTTCTATTGTCACTTCAGAACATGTGCATTTGGTTATGGGTCTGTCTCTTCTGTGAACCACTACTTGGTCCTTGAACTGTCTCTTTCCCAAGAGTGATGCTATTTTTCATTAAATTTTTATTTTTTAGAAGGTTAATGCTCCAAGTGTTATCACATACACAAGTTTTGAATGCTTTACAGCAGCTGTCATGCAGTGGGGTGTTACAGATATATGAAATGCAGATGGCAATGCAGAAGAATGTGGAAGGTTTTTTTACGACCTTATTTTCAGCTGATTGCTAAACCTGTTGCTTTTCATGCTCCACATTCCACTGTAAAAGGAGTCCTCCCAAATCACCAGCATCTCTTTCCTACAAATACGTGTGTGAACGTGTAGTAATTTTTTTTTGTTTGTTTGTTTTCCTGAATGACAGAGCAGTCGCTTCTGACAGTAATTGCTGCATATGGTTATTTACAAAAACATAATAAATCAGTTCTCTCTTTATATGCTTAATTACATAAAAGTAAAACATTGAAAAATGTGTTTTTTCAAGTTACAGTTTGTAGCTGACGTGTATAGTTTTTAGGGAAATATATTATTATCTACGAGAAATGCGTTATTAATAAATCTGAAGATCTGTAAAGACATTCCTGCAAACAAATTAATTTCTGTTGTGAAATTTGTTTTCATTTTTGTTCTTGGATTTTTCTCTAGTAGAGATCATGTGAAAATGTGCTGGTTTACCCTGGTATGAAAACCACTCTGAGCACATAAATGCAGCTTTATTTTTATCTGAAATTAAAAGAACAGCTCAGTATTATGCTCAGATAGTTCACTGCACAATTAACATGAATTTTTAAACTATTAATGTCTTACTTGTAAGAATATAAACAGACATTATTCTCCTTTGGAGCTATCAAGCATGATCCAGCCAGTGTGTAATGGACAGTAAATGAATACTCTCTTTGTCAGTCTGTAGGATGATGCCATTATTAATAACTTTGTCATGTATAACTTTGTCATGTCGTACACGTTTCTTGATTCCCAAGTAAGCTGTCACAGGCTGCCTCTGAAAAATCACTCTGTGTCTATTATGTGAAAATACATTATGAGAAGACACAACTTTATTCTGGCAACACATGACTTCATTGGCTAGCAGTAATTTTCTGTACATTTGCAGCAATGTAGAGCTGTCATCTTCAACCTTTTCTTTGTTATTTTTATTGGAGAAGCTTCTGATAGTAGTAATATGTCCCTTATACTTTATGACAATGTAGGGAGTGAAAGCTCAACTGCTCTATGATGATATTTTCAAAAGTAATAATAACTTGGGTGCTGCATCACATCTGACTTTGCTTGAGAATAATTTTCTTTAATTTTATCATACTTTCCCAGTGGAGAGTCCACTATCCAGATTGAAATTCAGCAAGTGTCAGTGTGGAAAAGGGTAGGCTTTTAATTAATTTCCCAAGAGAATGGAATTGCAAAAAGGGTAGAAGAGAAATGCTGCTAATGTCCCTAGTTGTGACTCAGGGGAATGTAGTGCTGAATTTACAACCTGCAAACAAAATGCTGGCCTTTTCTTAAGGATAAACTACTTCTTGGTAGCTGTATTTTCGGTTTCTAGAACAAAGACCTCAAATGGACAAACCACCCTCATTCCAGCCTGGGCCTGGCTACTCTATCAAAAGAGCAGATTCCCTTCATACACAGTGCAGCTAGTGGCCAAGCAGTAGAGATTTAGTACATCATCAGAAGAGGACCCATGGTCAGGCAGTGTAATCATGGGACTGGTACAGGCAGCAGAGAGCAGTCACTGGATGCCCCATGGGGAGAGAAATGTGGAGACAGTCTTGGATGTGCAGAGTTCTGGAGAAACTGGCTGCTCATGGATTGCTGGGTAAGAAACCGGCTGGATTGCTGGGCCCAAAGAGTGGTCATGAATGGATTTAAATCCACTTGGCAGTAGCAAGTGATGTTGCCCATGGAACAGTATTGGCCCCAGTTCTGTTTAATATCTTTAGCAATAATCTGGATTAGAGGATTGAGGGCACCCTCAGCAAGTCTGCAATCAGCACCAAGTTGAGTGGGAATGTTGATCTTCTTGAGGATAGCAAGGCTTTTCAGAGGGATATGGACAAGCTGGATTGATAGGACAAGGTCAGTTCAAGAATGCCAAGTGCCGGGTCCTGCCATTGGGTCCCATGCACCATTACAGGCTTGGGGAGGAGTGGCTGGAAGGCTGCCTGGTGGAAAAGGAACTAGACATTCTAGTCAAAAGCCAGCTGAACGTGAGCCATCAGTGTGCCCAGGTGGACAAGAAGGCCAACAGCATCCTGGCTTCTATCAGCAATAGCGTGGCCAGCAGGAGCAGGGAAATGATTGTTCCCCTATACTTGGCACTACTGAGGCTTCACCTCAAATACCGTGTTCAGTTTTTGGCCCCTCACTACACTGAAGACATTGATGTGCTGTGACATGTCCAAAGAAGGGCAATGAAGCTGGTGAAGGGTCTAGAGAACAAGTCTTATGAGGAGTGGCCGAGGGAACTGGAGTTTTTTATCCTTGAGAAAAGGATGTTCAGGGGAGACTTTGTTGCTCTGCATAACAACCTGAAAGGAGGTTGTAGCAAGGTGGGGTTTGATCTCTTCTCCCAAGAAACAAGCAATAGGATAAGAGGAAATAGCCTCAAGTTGCACCAGGGGTGGAAAAACTTCACTGAAAAGGTTAAGATTGGAACAGGCTCCCTGTGGAAGCAGTGGAGTCCCCATCCATGGAGGTGTTTAAAAGCCTGTAGGTGTGGCACTTAGGGACATGTTTTAGTGGTGGAATTGGCAGTGATGGGTTAATGGCTAGAGTAGAAGATTTAAGATCTTAAGGTCTTTTCCAACTGAAACAATTCTGTGATTCTAAGAGTCTAATACCCATATACATTGTAAGTAGCATGGGATCCTAAATTTGTAAACACTAGTAAAAAATCACACTGTTCCAGTATCTCTAATTCTCTTAATTTCATATATTTTGATGCACTTGTTACTTCATTGTCAGAAACTGTTACCTTATTTTCCCTTTAGTGATTTGTGTTTCTTTTGGCATTCTTTAAATGTGAATTCTGTTACCAGTTCTGCTTCCATTGCTCTTTAGAGATGAAACTTTGGTAAGCCAGAGATGTTATTAATTAACAAAGTCTTCTTCAAGATAACCCCTAGAATCTATACTTAAAGAAACAATGCTTGCTGTAGGTCTTATAATTAGGTTTTTTAAACCTAATGCTGGTAATTCCTCCATTCTAACTTCGACTTAGTGCTCATCTGCTAGTACGAAATTTATAACTCATAGTTGTTTTAGTGGAAACAAAGGGTAGATGTGTTAAAAAGATACTTCTAAAGGCAGTAAAAGAAGAGATGCCCCATAGTAAAGAGCTGGAGCTTTTGGTTTGACATATTTTACAGTAACTAATTTCTCCTCCTTTTTATTCCCCCCCCTCCCCCCCCCCCTTTTTTGTATGCTATATTATGAGTTGGCTCTGTTCCTGATCTTTTATTTCTGCTGGTATAGCTTGTTTCCTTTCTTCTCTTAGAATGTTTCTGATGTACTGAAGTTTTATTTAGCTGTTGCAGCATGATTTGATGCAATACCTTCAACATTCTATTAGATACTGAAACCCTTCTGGTCTTAAACAGCTCTTATCCTGTCTATTTTCACTACAGAGTACTCCTAAAAATAATCCAGTGCAAGTATATTTATAGTAATGCTACCTTATTTTTGTAGTCAGAGGTTAACATTTTCTTTAGATTTCATTCTTCCTATTAACAGTAATTAAAAATAAGTCATATATTCTCAGTTGTCAATATTCAGTTTAGTCATCATTATGTTAGTCCTTACAATTTGTCACTTAAAGAAACATAGTACCAGGAGACTTCTACCTTGTAATAAATATTTCATATGTAGAACAATACGTACCATAGAATACAGTTAGTTGCAAGCCCAATTCTACTCTGCTTCCAAAAGATGGGAGCTCCCTCAGGATTTTTCTGTAACCTCTACCTCGTCTCCAGCCAGGTCACAACTTTGACATTTTCACAGGACAGGACTTCTGGGTAGACTACACCTATACTCTCCAGTTCCTCAGCTGATAAGCAGGGTTCTTTGAAGTACATGGGGTTGAGTATAAATTAAAACATCTAGACTGCTTTAATTTTCAGTAAGGATCTGTTGTGCCAATGCACTGAGTATAAATGTGACTTTTTGCCCCTTTTCCTATGCTTGTGCTGGACTAGGTTGGAAGATTTATTCTCCAATTTAGAGATACCACAATTTTAAGCTTCTGTTTTGAAGTGACCTTAGTTTTAAAAGGGCCATTTTCAGTACTGCAGACTGGCCAGAATGACTGGGATATTTAGAGCCAATTTCTGAACTTCCAGTGTAACTCTGTGAAACGCATTATGTACAATGGTGCTACTGAGTGAATATAAAGACAAATTAAGCCAGCTGTTATGGTGCTCAGAAAACATCTGCTAAAGCAAGTCAACAGTAAAGATAAAGCAACTGAATACTCTTTTCAGTTGTTGACCCAACTGTTAAAGAGCTATCAGAGTGACCTGTCTATTAGCAGCCAATTAATAAGCATTTCAGAAAACAGTTTTCTGTGGCTTCAGTAAAAACTTTCAGACAGCTTTCTAATATTCCTTTACTTAGTTATTTTCATGTAGATATTGTGTTATAAAATCTGTTTGACATTTGATGGCCTGGATGGAGTGCAGGAGTGCATCACCCAGATTTTTCCCCTGTGGCTGAATTTCAGCAGGCAGAGCTAAGCGGGGTGTAAACCTCTTAGGTTTGCCTCTTCACTTTGCATCTTCCATTGTCAGAGGAAAGATTGAATGCCAACAGATAATATGGAAGAAGACATAATAAATGGGTTACAGCATTGTCAGGGATGGATCTGCAGACTTTGATGCAGAGAGTGGTAAAATCTGTCTTGGTAGTCTGCAATGGCCTGGAATAGAGTTGTGTTCTCCTTAGGTAGAAGTGTAACACGATACAGGCATTCCAAAATTTGTTTAGTTAATCAGCACACCCACCCACACACACCGCCCCCCTTAGGAGTGTGAGATTTATGAATTTATGAAATTTATTATTTATTAATGTATATAAGTGAAAGAACCTGCACAAAGGTGATGAATAGGCATCGAGTATGTTGGTTCATTTGGGTTTTTTTTCATGGTTCATAAGAAAACTATAGAGATAGTCTGAGTCATCTGATCCTTTGTTTTAGTAATTTTATCTCATTTTTAGTAGTACTAATCTTACCAGTAGAACATTCACCCTGGAATGGAAAACCATAGGAGGTAAGGCTGATTAGATCATGAACAGATTGGTTGGCTCATGTAGCCAGGAAATAAATAGGAGTTGTCCAATGAGATCATTAAATAAAGCAGCATAAGGGAGATTGGTAGCAAAGCAGGGGAAGGCTAGGTTGAGATGCAACTGAAGAAATGGACTTCTTGAAACAAAACAATTATGTATATGTGTGAATTTATTCATTTAGCTGCTACTTTCTAGATTTGGAAGCCTGTTTTTGGGCTTGTGAATGTAGTTTCCCTAGGTTATGCTTCTTTTTGCTAAATTTTGGACTTGAGGAAAGAGGAGGAAGGCATCTTGGTGTCAGATTGGTGAACTACTTTATATGCGTGGATTTATTGTTGCTTGATGGGATTGAATGTAGCAATACTGAGATACCAAAAGAACAGTACTGTCCAAAGCCCACTGAGATCCACAGGGGGGAAAAAAAAAAAAAAAAAAAAAAAAGAAAAAAAGATCACAGAACTATGAGCTTTTGGTCAGACCAGAAAACTGCCCCACATCATCCTGAAACCCAGCTATCTTTCCACTGACCTAGCGTTAATAGATCTGTCATTACAATATCTCAGCTCCAATTACAGGGGTTGTTGGAAGTATTATTGTGCTGTTTCTACTGCCTGTGTTATTATCTTGTGTCAATTGTGTAATCCCCATCCTTATGCATCGTCTAGCAAACCACAGTGATCTATGTGATGCAGGTTAATTGAAGGGAGAGGAAGTCCTGTGAATCAGAGGTAATAGGCATTAGCAGATTATAATGTTTTATTGGCTCCTCATTACACAAGCTTTGAAATCTGAGGAAGACTTCCTTCCAAAGGCAGGGTGGGGGTTGGCAGGGAGGATCTGCATTTCATGTCAGCTGCCATAGCAAGCTACCCTCGGGCTAACATATTTGCTCTTTCATTTTTTTTACTCGTATTCTATATCTCTGTCTTTAAAATCTAGTTAATTTCTTTTTGTGTTGTAACACTATTAATTTTTGCCTTTTGGAATAGCTTGAATGCCAAGTGTTTTAAAGCAAGGCAGTGAGAGCCTGGTTTTATTTCTGGTAAAAAGTCCTACTGTTGGGGGATGCTGAAGAAAGAATGTAAAAGAATTAGGATGCATTATTTTTAGCACTAACGTGTCTTAATAACCCTTTGCTTTAATTGGCATTTTAATTTAAGATGACATTTTATTTTGTTATGTTATCAATTTAACTTGATTATTAGCATCAGCTACTTTTTTCATTACTGATAATTCATCTGTGCAATCTCTGTACCCATACTTGATGTTTTCAAATAGTATTTTGCTGTTCTGAAGAGTCTGATACACTTTTCTGTTGCTCCTCCAAAGCACTTCCCGGTGTTTATGCTAAAGTCTGCAGTGCTTACCATTTAAAAAGCAGACTTGGTGTATCATAATATCATATGTGAACAAGAAGAAAAGTCTGAATAGGAAGTACCTGTAAATTAACTATCACTGTGGGTACATTAAACCTCTTGAATGCCAACCAATTGTGCTATAAGCCTTACAGTCTACCTGCCAGGTATTGTTTGGCTCTGCATTTTTCAGACATTTGAAATACACTCTCACATTTTTTTTTCTCCATTGTTCTTAATCCATCCTGGGTTTACATATGATCTTAACTGATGTTTTTAAAATATTACATGAAGAAAAATAGAAATGTACTGCTAAGTTTGAGATGTAGTAATAGGTTACCCTTCTAGAAAATAAGGGTGACAAATATCCACGGGGAACAAAGAAAATACATGTACTGTATACAACCTTCAACAAAATGCCAAACAACCAGAAAAGCAAGGATGGGGCAAAGATATGTGCTTAATAGGGTTTTATAAAACTGAGTTTTTTGTTTTCTGCTTGAAAAAAGAGCCTTGGGTTCATTAGGAAAGCTAGACTCTTCAAAGAAGCCCTCAGGAACCCATCTGGGGCCTTGAATGTGGCTTTAAAAATCCAAGCTTAATAAAACTTACCCTCGGCAGCTGTAGCTTCTCGATTATTATATTTTTGCTCTTTAGGAAGCTGTGTGCTACAGAAGATAGAAACGTGGGTTAAATTTCTATTCTTGAAATGTTTCATAGGAGCCTTTTCAAAGCTAATTAATATTAACCACTTGAAAATTGCATGGTGAAAGGCATGATATAAAGGGAATATATGAGAAAAGTTATTTATCATGAAAACAATGAGCTATTTTTAAACACTTGTGCAAGAAAACTTAGGGCTCCTCTGAGGTGCCAGATTGACAGCACTGCCTGATTGATCTATTTACTCAAGAGAACATATGCATCATGGGCAGCAGTACTGCAGGTTATCCTGCAGGTGCTTCTGCCCTGTCCTAGGTGGCTTGACTCCAGCTTCCAGCTTACCTCTTGGCTTTCCTAAAACTGCCAGTTAATACCTGTTTGTCTGGTGGCAGCTGTTTTTATTGTGGTTGGTTACCTGATGTGAAAAGGATGGAGACTATCTTTCTCCATTTCATTTTTCATTTTCTGATGATAAAGAGCATGGTCTTAAATGATTTATTCAATTTAGTAACAAGTTTTCTGTAAAGGAAAGAAAGAACTCACAAATCAAGGTGATAAAATGTGAATTAATTAATTATTTCAATTAATCCTTTCACCATTTCATGTGGAGACAAAAAAAAATGTGTTTTTGTAAGTGCAAATGACTGCTAAGATGCTTCTTAGCCTGATGATAGGAGCTGGAAGAGAAAGTGGCTTGCTTATAAAACATTGGCATTGTTTTGATTATGTTCTGTTCTTGAAAATATTATACAGAGAAGTGTCACTGTAGGTACTTAATGAAAACAATTTCAGATCGTCAATTATAATACGGTTCTCTGCATTTTGACTTTGTCATGCTACTAATATCTGTGGTAAGCTGCACAGATAAGCTATCTTTTTTTGCTACTGCTATTTTTAGAAGGTAGTCATGAAAATGGGCTGCATTTATTTGTCTCAACTCATTTCATTAAGGGCTAAGAAGAAAAAGGGATGAGGGATAGGAGCAATGACACTTTTTTTCTTTACTCTTACAAATGAAGAAGCATGTTCAGGGTAAACAAGTGCATTCATAATGCACAGACCCTAGCAGTTTAACCAATTTTTTTTTTTAATTGCTCAGGTGTGGTTTTTGGTTGTTGTTTTGTTGTTATTTGTTTGTTTTAATTCTGAATAACAGTTGCTTTTATGGCTCGGGAGGAGAGGGCCTGGTATTACTCTCAGTGACATTTACTTGGTGTATTAGTTCAGATAAAGTAAAAGCAGAAAATAACTGTTCCAGTTGAAGGTATTGATGTTTTGCTTGAGTGCCTGGCACTGCACTGGAGTGCTAATAGTATCTTGTGTAGTATGTTAAACTTTGAGTGAATTAGTGCCTGTGTTATAGCAATAAGAATCAATTCCTGCAGACTGCAGATACTAGACTACAGTTTGGACTTATTGCTGGTATTGAGAAGTGTCTCATAGAAATATCTAGCTGAGGTGGTTGGGGCTGTTTTTTTTCTGAATATTTGTTTACAGCCTACAGGAGTATGTTTTATTGCTTACAAAACCTGCTTACCTGTCCCTTTCTAAAGCTTTTACAGAGCACAGAGCCTTTTGCTTGCTTTATGTTGACTGACCAGGTCATGAATTTTAATGATGATTCTCGTGCAAAAGACTCTGTTCTGCTTCCTGTTATCTAGGAACGTTGTATGCACAAAAGCACAGTCGCTGAGTTAGGCTGTTTTGCTTTCTGCTTTTGTTTTGAAGAAAGCTTATTCAAATGCTTCTGCAACCCCAAATGTTGCCAAGTTTTTCCTTTTATTTCTGTGCTCAAGAGTTCGATATTTGAGCTCTACCTTCTATCAGAGGATGTCTGTGCAAAACAGTCTCGCAGCCAATCAATGCCACTGCTAATCTGGCAGGATAAAGCTGTGTATTCCCTTCCACCTCAGGGGGCTGCTTTCGCTGCCTGTGTAACTCCCCACCAACTGCCAAGAAAAGACCAGACTTGGCTTTGTCATACAGTGGTATGGGGAATTAGACAGTGGGCTGCCAACCTAGTAAAGGGAATCATGCTCAAATTAAACAGAGGTGTTCTCGATTTTGTGTTGCTGAGAAATATGAGAAAGGTGTCTCTTGTATGAATTGCAGTATCTGAGCTAGCTTGGTAGGCTGCGTGGTAGCACTTGTCTCTGATGACAGCAGGCATCTAACATGCCATAGGTTTAACGCTCTCAGGCAGTGCGCTTTCCTCCTGGTATTGGTTTCTGGGAAGGATGAGCTGTCACCACTCTTGATGTGTGTAGAGAACAGAGGTCTCCTGAGATAAGGTTGTTCATTATGCTTCCTGAAGAACCATTAAATTTCTATCAGTGCAATGTGATCTACTCTTTGTGGTAGAGACATTGTTTTCTGAGCCTTTTCTTCTAGCCTAACCTCCACTTCTGTGATTTTTAAAAATTATTATTATTTTTTTAATCTGCAAACAGCAGGAATGTAGAAATATGTAAGCAGTAATAATGCAGTATTTTCATGCAGAATCTCACAGTGACAAGATGAAAAATTATGCATTCTTGTTGCGGTCTCTGGTATGTATAAGCCTTTATAAAATGAGACGTCATTCATATCACGCTGCTTTGTATAAATTTGCAGGATTTTGGATGCAGTGCTCCATTTGTAAAAATAGATCAATATTTTGCCAGTATTTCAAGATGATTTTTAGTATTACATGATAATAACTGTAAGAATCTTTATTTTGGTTGAGGTTGTTTAGGCTGCTTCATCTAAACAATTAAAAGTTTGTTTTAGTAATGGAAAACCAACTGAAGTAAATATAAGCACTGATAAATAATATGTATCTGAGATCTATGTGCATGCTATGTAGTAACAGTTATTGAATTTGTGATTTTGTAAAAGAAAAAAAGGGTGTTTTTTTTGTGAATAACAATAATATTTTCTGTATATTAGCTATATTTTTAAATGCAGTAATATGTTCAGAATTACCCTTATCACTGAAATGTTATTGGCTGTTGAAAAGTAAAAGGACTGGGACATCATTTTAGGGTGGAACTTTAATATTTGTAGAAAACTATATAACAAAATTAATTGCAGAAAGTACTTCAGGTAGATATTGTTTCTGTGACAATGTATATAGTACATTTTACAGAACTGTTTTGATCTTCTTTTTGGCAGCCTGAGCATCTGGTGAACAAATTAATTAAATTTGCATCTATAATTTCAGCAACCGGATTTTCTTAAAATACATATTCAGCCCAGCTGTGAAATCTCTCTTTCTGAGTTATTTCACACATGCTTTGTGGCTAATAATAATGCTAATGGTAAATTCAGATTATTATACAGACAAGATGCAGATATTATCCAGCTAAACACTGTTCACAGTCCTTAATAGACTCTATCCATATGTGTTTGATCACATGAAGTAATTGTGCTTATTTTGTCAATGTGGATGATCTCTGACCTTCACATTTATTTATCTTTTGAATGATACATGTTCTGTGTGGTGATTACCAATTGTGTCTGGGAGACTGACAATATTTAGATGTAAATACAGCAGTGGAAGTAGTACATGGTTGTGGTCTAATTCAGCAGTGTGTTTGTGACATGAGTCACGTTTTAATAATTGTCAGGGCAAATTACATGACAGCTATCTTAACAGAGAAAATAAGAATTGTTTGCACTGTTAAATAGCATTTCTTTTTTCTTTAATTACTGCACATTTCAAACATACTTAGCTGATTTTTTTGGGCACTTTTCAAAGGTCTACAGCAAGTGTTTTTTTAAAGAGAGGAATGTATCCTCTGGGAAGTTTTCAAACCAGGTGAGTTGTCGATCAGCGATATATGTGTAGCCATTATGGTACCAAGAGGGAAGGGAAATTTAACAGTATTGTTCTCCGAGTTACTTGACTCCTTGAGGAAAGCCTGTTATGGTAGTATTTGTTGCTCTGTACTTGTTTGTGTTTATAGTTCTCTATAATTTTATAGGCTTACAGTTGAACTGCAGTAATTTGTTAATTTGAAACTTCTCTAGTGATAAGGCAAGGTTGGGCTGTTTATGATACTTTCAAGGGAGGATTAAAACATTATTCCTAGAATGCCTAACATTAGCAAAATGAACAGGCAGTCTGAAATAGCCAGACTATAGACTGTTTAAAGTGTATATCTTGAAATCCAAAGCAATGCCCAGGTATTAATCAGACTTGTGCTGTCTAGGCTTTATGGGCAAGCTAAAGTTACCATCAGTGATATGGAGATCTTCTGCTACCCCTTTACAGAGGGTGAATTCACTCTAAAATAATCTCTGATGTAAATGAAAATAGTTGCACTACTGAGGCAAGAAACAGTGTTCTTTTTACAATTGTTCTAGCTTTTAAGGACAGTCTAAAAATTGTTGTGTTTCAAGTTTGGCTATATCTTTTTCCGGAAGAAAAAGTGGGGAAAGTAATACTTTCTAAATAATAGATCTTGTAATTAACTTGTATGAAGGTGGATTAACAACAAGCGTCAATTCACTGGTTCAGCTTTGCTTTCAGGATATGAGGAAAATCTCTGGTACTATATGTTTGCATGATGTTAGAAAATGCTTAGACATGAGAAACAAAATAAGTGCTCCAGACAGCATTAATGTATTTTATGCAGTAAATAGTAGAAGATATTACAAATGGTGTTAGAAAACATGTTGCAAACAGAGCCTTTGATTTAAGTTTCTTTAATCTGACTGTGTGACAAAGAATCACAGAACCTCTAAATATAAATGCAGGATATGGGTGATGAGAGAAATTATAGGTAGGTCAGGGATCCATATTACTGAGATATAAGGAGTAATATCTACACAGGTAGAAGTCACAGGGTTGTCACAGTTGTTATTGCTATTTTTCAGGGCAGATAACGTGTATTATGCAAAAAGAAGTTCTTCACGGTGTTATGTTACAGAAATAGGACAAGCTATGTCTACCAAGGAAAGACTGTGACAAAAAAATGTTCTGTGTATTAAGAGGCAAATCAACTGGCAAAACTGTTTCCAAGGTTTAAAAGAAAATAGTGAAAGGCCTATTTTCTTTGCCTTCATAAAAGTTTATCAATGATTTGAGCAGCTAGAGAATGCATTTTCTTTAACATAACTGAATAAGAAACAGGATAGGATTTGGAGTACTTAAAAGGTGTATTTAAGCTTTTCATACTGATAAGTTCTTGTGAGACTCTTAAAAAAACTGCAAGGTCAAAATTCTAATTGGAGCAATCAAAATTTTCAGCTGTGACAAACCAGAAAAGTTCAGAAGTGAGGCACCACTCTCCACTTCGAAAGAAGAGATGCTAATGGCTGGTAAATTACTTGTATGGGGTTATTTCAGTAGGACTTAATCAGCTGTATTAATGTGCTTAGGCTTTCTTTTTTTTTTTTTTTTTTTTTTTCCTCATGGCTTCCTCTAACATTTGCTTGAATATGTCAACCTCATGTATTCTGTTCCTTAAGATGTGCTCTCTGAAGGAAGAGATTCCTCTCACCTGATTTCATACATCAGTCATCAAAGGTCTGTTCCTTACATAGTCACTATGTTATCTTTCTGCAGTCAGTGGAAAGTAGGGATTTTTAGGTCATGATTTATCTGAGCTATTTTGGATGAGAAGATTCCCATTCTAAAAATGCCTATTTATTTTCTTAAACTACAGAGACACCACTAAGCCATTAGCTCAGACTGTGTTTACATGAATCCCACCCCAAGATGGTCTCACAGATGCTAGGTACTTCATTCTTCCTGGAGATGCCTGTCTCTTTACAAGTGAAGTGTGACATTGTGCTTCAAGTACTGCACTGTCTTGACACATATTTTGGGGCATTCAAGAGTGGACATACGCTCTGTTCTAAGTAGACACAAAGCCATATGCGTTCCACAGTGTTAAGGAGCTAATATGCAGTTGGTAGTAATCATATGCCAGACAGCTATATAAAATTTTTAGGATTATTTCCTATGTGTTACCTCAAACCCTTTGTAGTTTTGTATTTTCAGTAAAGCTTAGAACTGCCTAGATATTTCTATGTTTCTAGTCCAACATTATTTTTAGTTTAAGCTCTTTTAATATAACATTTGAATGGACTTTTAGCTTTGAGGTTCTCAGGAACAACTGACCAAGTATTTTGACATCTTGAAATACAGTTGTATATCTGGTATTCTCAACATCTTTTTGAGTTTCACTCAGTTGATTGAGAACTAGGTAAGCCAAACTCGAGCCTAAATAAGCTTTTGCTTAGATACATTAACAGAAGAAAGCTTTGAATGTGTTCAAAACTGTGAGGATACAATCAGTATGTAAAAATACATGGAGTGAACAATTGCCTGTGTTGGCAAAGATTGATACAGAATGCTTGAAGAATAGAAAATTCAGCTTAAAATTTAACTCGATACACCTAGCCTCTAAGGAACTTCCTAGAGCATTCAGATCTATGGAGCTGTTTAATATTCTCTTGTGAGAAACACTGTAATCAGTGTCACTTGGGAATTTAAAGTAATGCCAGAATAAAGCATGAGAAAATACACTGTAGTAATTTATTCTGCACTGTCAGATCAGGAAGCTAACTTACCTACGTCTTTCCCAGCTCAAATCTAAGCTTCTGAACATGAATAAACTTCCACCATTAATTGTCAACTCTTTATATTTAAGATGCACCAGCTACTGCTGCTTTTTGTCTTCTAATATTTTAATATTTTTTTCACTTGACTCTGTTTCTATATCTATATATTGTAATCCCTTTGCATCCCTGGTTTTTTTGTTTTGTTTTGTTTTGGGTGGGTTTTTTTGTATTTTTGTATTTTCTTCCCTCTTTTCCCCTCAAACAACTGTCTCATTTGGTCAGCTATCTCTCTGCTCTGCAGTCTCTAGGAGCTGTTTGTTGTTTCATCCACACATTTGTTTGAATTGATCAAATTAATTGCAAGAGTCCAGACATTGATAGAATACTGAAGCACCAGGCATAGTGGAGCATTGCTTGCAGTGTTTAATCAGCACCCATATGTAATTTCTTGGGATAAGCATGGAGTCCACCTGAAAAGTCGGTCACCAAAAGAAAACTGAAATAATTAACTTGCAACTTTTGAAACAGCCGTGAAATTGTCAGAGACATGTTCTGCAAAGATAGGTATGATTTTTTGCTCTATCACTTGTAACAGGCATAGAGTTAAAAACAGCTGGCTCTTTCATCCAATGGAGTTACTTAGCAAGTCATGGTAGACCAAGAGAGGCTTTGTGATTTAATGGTATTTTTAAGATTTAAGGATTTAGAGTTATCAAAGCGGGGAGTGTAAATCCTCATTTCCAGTGAGGTAGGAGAAGGAGATTTAACTGTTTCACATAAGAGTAACTGGTGAATCTTCAGGATGCTGTTTCTGTGTCTGAACATATAAATTTCTCAAAACAGCAACGTATGTGAAACTAGTCAGTGCTCCTGAGTCTGTTGCTTGTAGCCTATGAACCAGGGAGAACACACCTCCCCTTGGACAGCATTGCCATTTGTGAAGCAGTGGCAAACTTTAACCTATGTCGGGTATTGAGAAATACTAGATATATTAGTCTCCATTGAACTGCGATATACCTACGTATTTCCCAAAGCACGTTGCCTTTTTCTTCTTGGAAATTTTCAATAGTGGACAAAAATAAGCATTTTGTAATTTGTCTGGGATTTCCGGTGTCTTGGCAATCTGGTTAGAGCAATAGCTATAGATGAATAGAAGTTCCAGAAGAACGGCCACTGCTCAGACACAGAGCAGCTGCATCTTTTTTTCAGGCTGCAAATCAAAACTTAGAAGCAACAAAAAGGAAAGGAAGGCTTGAAAGCTCCCTAGGAAACAAAATTTCAAAGGTATGCAAGCACTGTGGTATTTTCAATTAGCCTTTCTCTTTATGATGAGCCTCATAAATTTTTCTGTCCCATTAACTGAAACAGGCTCCTCATGTAAGAAAACCATTGAAGAAATATATAGGTGTACTTGCATTTTTAAAAATTAAAATATATTTTCTTGCCCATAGTATACCTAGAATATTAGAATATGCTTTCAATTCTTCTTTCAATCTTCATTTCCAGCTCAGTGCTGCCTTTTTTTTCTTGTATTGCATCTGGGTTATTGATAGGTTCTGCAGAGTACGTATCTTTCTTCTTTTTCAAGGTAGCTCTTTTGTTGAACATGCAGTGTTATAAATAACAATACAAATATGGTAAAATATTTAACGTGTACACAAATAAGGTATATTCATTCTTCCTATTGGTTCCCAAACATTATAAATATAAAAATTATACAATACTGTTTTCATGAGGAGACACCATATCTATTTCAACAGTACAGAGCAACATTGAAAACAGTTTTGGATAACAATGCAGAAACATCCCACTGAAATTAGAGATGGAATTGAAATAACTATTCAAGCTGGAATTTGTCCAGTGCAGCACCTCTGCAGAAGTGCTGTAAGGTACATTGAAATGTAGACATTTTACGTACTGCTCAGAAGATTGCATATGTAACAAGATGGTGTTTGGTAAAAGAACCAAATTTCATTTAGGTCTGATGCTTAGTTATGTATCCTGGCACAGAGTCCTGTGTATGCAACAAAACTTGTCATCCCTCACATCAGGTCTTTAGGAGAGACCAAGTAAAAGGCTGAGTTGAACTATCTCTTGAAAATGTACATTATATTCCCTTTCTTATGCTTTCTTTATCTCTGATGCTCAATGGCCAAAGAACTGGATGATGGAAGAGAGAAGGCATGCCTGTCTGGTACTGGTTTCAATTTTGAAATAAAATTGACATGTAATAGCAGCTCTAAATTCTGTGCATAGCATTCAGTCTGTTTGATGGAGGTTGCTATGAAAGATAAAAAGGATTTGAGAAAGCCAAAAGACTTTAAGTTGCTGTACCAATTGTAGCAATGGTTTCTGAGAATATCAAGATCTAGAACAGTCTCCTTTTTTATATATATATTTATTATTTTTAGCTTTGCTTGCTAAATCACTATCTTAAGCAGTGTTAACTTGGGCGTTCAATCTGATGATGTATAGGTAGTCAATGCCCTGCTTTGCACAATAGCATTGCAAGGATGTATTAGACTCCCCTTTATTTGTTTTTCTTTAAATGTGTACAAATCTGAAAATGCATGTTTTAATTTGCGTTGGCTAGAGTCAGGAATGATGCAAAGAATTGTAATTCAGTCTTCACTGATAATGTGATGACTCCAACAACACAGCATTCTGTTCTGAAGAGGAGTTTTGCTCTATGAAGAAATGCGGAAGATAGGATGACACCACTTACAGATACAATAGAAAATGTTTTAGCCACACATGCACTTAACATAGGAAGAATTATCTCTGGACATATCCTTATGTAGTCACTTTTAAGCTGGTAAACACCATTCCATTGCTTAAAAAGAGCTGTGTACGCTGCAGGTTTTTGTATTGCTGTGGATCAGGAGTGTATTTGGACCCGTTTTACTGCTGACTGGACCGGAATTAATTTTGTATCAGAAGAAATAATTCTGTAGGCAAGCCTCACTGCTTAGATATATCTTGTTGGCTTACCAGCTGCCTTTCCAGGCTGCTTTTTATCTGGTGCAGGCAAGCTTTTCTGCTGCACTTCTATCATATGTGTTTGCAGAGAACAGATATTGGCTTCCCGTTCTGAAGGCTGTCTAAAAGCATTGTGCTTTGGCATTGCTCTCAAATCCTTCAAGAGTCAACGTCATCTTTTCCAGATAACTCTTTGTGTGCTTGATTGCTATGTTTTCAGTTAGACCCTTACGGAGATCCTAAATGCTTTCTCCCCGGGTGAAAAGACTACAAAGAAAGCTAAGAAGCTTTCATGGTAAGAGGTAAGCTTTTTTCTGAGGCCATTGTGAAGCAATTGCTATGGATAATTTATTAAGAGCCATACTGGGTGCCACATCACCTAGAGGTTTCACAGGAGCGTATCAAGGATGGAGGTTGTATCTCTGGTATCTCTGAACTGCCTGTCTTCAACGTGGAGCTCAATAGCTTTGCAAAACTTTTTAAAATGTTAGTGGTGAGCCTCATTTTTATTGTAGTAGCCTGAAGAATCAACCCCAAGGACAGCAGGGCAGAGGACACCTTGCCCAAGAATGTGTCCCACTGCTCATCTCAAGGGAGTCATGGGGCCTTGACACTCTCCTGCTTCTTCTCTCAGCCATGATGCTATCCCTGGCAACACTGACAGGCAGAAAATAAGGCTGGTTTGTATCTTGCATTTGCTTTAGCTCTACACTGAGATTTACAGCTGAGACTTGCTTTTGGCCCTGGCGTAAACACTATCATAAAGAGGTGAACAAATGTTGTGTTCAATTTCTGCTCTCTCACAGACTTGAAGTTTTGCATCATCATTATATCTGCAGGCAAAATAGAAGCTCCAGTTTGGTAATGAGATATTAGCACTGAAATTTGGTATGCTTTCCCTCTAACATGTTGCACAGGCTTTCCTATCAGCATGCACAGAAAATAATTTCTGTACCAGTGTTTCCAGAAAAGCTTCAACAAAAACATAACTCTCAAATCTTTTTAACCACAAAACCCTGTCAGTGCACCTGTTAATACCCAGGTAAGCTTATCCTATACACAAACAAGATAAATTGAGAAATTACAGCCACATTTTCATACCTGTACCTACCTCAAGTTCACTGCAAAGTTGCTTTAATGGTATGGCAAATGTTGAGAATGTCCACATGGGCACAATAAGATTCTGGTAGAGAGAGTAATCTCTGGGGGCTCTAATGTACCCCTCATCCCTATCCTTCCTGACAGTAACTATGACGGAGCAGTGTCTTGGTGTGCAACCTCTTAGGTAGCTATCAGAATACACCTTTGAAGTTGTGGAGGTTTAATACATCAGAAGGCCACTGACAGTGGAAGGAAACACAGGGATAAACCTCATTATCTATATTTTCCATAAGATTTGTAGAGCAGCTTTTCATTTTTAAAACAATGAAAACTGACCATGACACAACAATTTCTTGGGAGACACAACTCCCCATCCCTGCCTCTGCTCCCTAACCAAGTTGACTTGCAACATGCAGTCTCTTTAAAGATATTTATCTTCTACCAAATATTTAGCGAATATGCCATTTAAGGGAAAGTAATAATAATTAAAAAAAAATATGGAAGAGTCCTTCAGAGAGCTTGAGGATGGTGGCTGTTTCCTGAAAATCCCTTCAGTGTAAACTTCTCAATAACTACCTCTATTGATAATAAAGATAGTATAAAAAGGGTAGCTCTGGTTAATTCTTGGAAGATAATCTAGAGTTGTCCTTCACTAGTCTATGAGTAACCTGGAGCTCACAGTGAAGTTCTTTCAGGCACATTTCACCTGACTTAATTCCACTTGAATTTAGACAAGTAATACAGGTACTTAAACCAGAAACTTAATCACCCTGAATGCTTTCCATACTACATATCCAGAGGATGAAGTCACTAACGCCCAGTCAAAAATACTTCTGCAAAATATTTTCTTTCTTCTGTTGCTTAACAACACACCCTAAGGATGCTTCTAGCTTGGATAGCTTGCTCACTCCCTTTAGGCCTGTGTTTGCAGTGCTAAATGCTTAATCTGCTGGACTCTTTTCTTGTATCTATAAATAGTTAGAGAATATCACTGAATGAGTGTTACTTGTCTGTTAAGGGAATAAAATTGTAAAAACATCTAATTTATCTTGCCTTTTACATTTGTAGATTACCTATTAAAATATATGTTCTTTAGTGAGTGATCACTAGGATTCCTAGGACTCCAGGTATTTTACTCTGTGATATGTTAAATATCAGTGTAAACTGGTGAAAAAAAAAAACCAAAACAAAACCACAAAACAAACACACACACAAAACCAAAAACAGGCAAACAAAAAACAAAAACAACAACAAAAAAAAAAAACACCCCAAAACAAGCAGACAAGAGCATTTAATTACAGCTGTTTATGTTGACAAGGCTGAAGACCATGGAACAATGTGCTGAATGGAACAAGCAAGAATTACCACACAGTGCTTTGCATGTTAAAAGTAATGAGGGCAGCCCAAACAAAATTATTTGCATTCTGTCCAACTTTGGCTTGAAAACACCGTACAGTTCCACAGAATAGCTTAATTGCCTAGTATAGCATAATTGCCAGGCATGGGGAGTAATATAATTTACATGTCTGACCATGAAATGAACCAGGGAAACTGCTAGCTTTTGACTTAGCTGAGCATTAGAATTGTTAGAAATGTAAATTGAGATGTTGATCTTTGCAGCGGTACCTCATGTTTCATCTTAGTGCATCCTGGTGTTATGGACTCGTGGGTTTTGTGGAACCTTGAAACTGTCTACTGGGGGGAATCACAATGTGCCTGTGAGGCCCTGGGTAGGGATGGGAAAGGTCTGCCCCTCAGAGCAATGTCTGGGTCTGTCCTGCTGCAACACAACCTCCATGGAAAAAGGGTGAGGAAAGCTATGTGTACTTGGGGAGGTTGCAGAATACTATTGAAACCAATATGATTCTTAATCCAGTAAAAATGCTAAGTTAAGGATTTTTTTAACAGTGCAGCTTTAATGACTCTTGCTGTTTTCCAGGCAGTTAACATGCATGATAGTCATGTTATTTATTTCAGTGACTTCCCCAGGATGCTCTAAATAATGAATAGAAAGATACTCTCTAAGCATTTGAGTCTACTTCAGCAAGTGTGTTTGTAATATAATGCTTACCTGTGTCATTTGCAAGAGGAGGTGATCTCAAAAGTTAGAAGAGCAAACAGAATTCATTATATGTTTAGGTGAGATATATCAGGCTAAAGCTGTGTTTGGGGAAGAAGCTTCTATCTGGGTATACGTTCTTTCATTTCATAGCTTTGTGTAAAATTGTTTATATTCCTAAGATTTCACAAGACAGATGCGTTTTCTGCTTGCTTCTAGGTTTTTTTGAATGGACTTCTTATTGCATGATTAGTCCTTTGTTGATATTGTGTTCAAATGTATGTGAAGATAAATATGAGCAAGAAATAGGTGTCTCTCATTGCAGTGTTGAGAATAACTACAATTTTATTCCTTGTTGGAACACTGGTACCAGTGAGAAATTGTACCTTGTATGGTTACAAGCTGTCAGTGTTTCTTTGTATCAATATTGAGCTTTCAATTTTGTCTCACTGTTGGGTTTATCCCACCCTTGTGGAGTCGTAAAATGCTTTAGTCTTTTTCCTGTTTATAACTAGATCAAAAATAAGAAAGCTTTCTATTTTAGGGGTGGGATGTGGTATCCTCAGGGTTTTTTTTGTTATTGTTTTTAATTAAATGTTATCAAAAAAAGAACCCTCTGTGGACCACAGCATGTTTTGCCTTTAAGTCCTGGGTGAAAAACGCAGAAGTGAGAATACTCTGAGAAATCCAATATGCCATCAACCACCATGCCAAGGACTAAGCAGTACAAGTTGTTTGGCATGGCATGAGCAGAGTAACATTTTACATTAAAAAACGTAAGTGGCCTTCATTGCAAATACAGAAGATTGATTCATATCCTCCTAGAAACAGCTGTCAGATTTGACTGTCATTTCACAGTCTTTGTTTCTGAACCTCAGGTTTAGGCAGTAGAGGAAAAAACAACCAACCAACCAAAACCAACAGGCCTAAATATGGATTTGTTTCTTTGGAAGGAAACTTCAGCCATCAGGTTTACAATTATTGGCCTAAGTATAAATCAGTTACAGTAGAGTAGTAACACTTACACCTTTGGTCTGATTAAAAGATTAAGATGACAGTAATATTGGTAATGCCTTCACTGAATTTTGGATTTATTTTTTTTTAAGAGAAAATAACCTTTTCAATGACATTTTATTAGATACATACTGCATGGCTAAGCATGTACCATTCAATACACTATCTAGACATATTTCTTATTCTATATGCACTACTGAAGGCATGTTGTGAACATTATGCATTTAAAATGAATTGAAATGGCATTCAAATTATTTTTTATGTGGGCTTCATCTACTCAGTTAATGGAGTTTAAACACAACTGGCTTTCAGCTGCACTGAAGGAATTAATATTCTATGAGTATATTGTAAAAAATGACAGAAGACACGTGGCCTCTTTCTCTTGCTGTTAGAAGAACTTTAACTTTCTGGCAAACAAATATTTTGTTTTATTTTGTTCCTCTCACAGTTTGCAGCCTTCAAGGGAATTTTTGGGGGGAGTAGGTTGTTTTTTGTGTTTTGTTTTGGTTTGGGTTTTTTTGGTGTTTTTATTTATTTATTTAAGTTTTTAGATTGTCTAGGACTTAGTATTCTGACTACAGGTTTTTCCTGCCTGACCCTGTCAGTGTTACACTGGCTCTTACTTTTTGAAGGCACTGGGTAGGAAGTATATGATGATGATTAAAAATTTTCATCTGTGCTGCCTTTAGTCAAATAGACTTTACTTTTCTCTTTCCCTTTGCTTTTATTTGATGTCTGTAGCTGGAGTTCAGTAGCTGTTCAGTGAATACTCTGCATGCCCACTGTGATGTAGAAGGGCATGAGTGGAAGCATGCATAGATTCATCTTGCCAAGTATTAAATACCCCCGACAACACGCCCACAGCGCGAGCACCAACTTTAAGACAAGAAAAATATAGAAAAAAAAAAAA
>JAAGNO010017079.1:36578-54108 GCA_033439905.1 Ceryle rudis
CTCCCACCTATTAAATCCCCCCCCCCCCCCACCCCCGTGGTATTATTTACTTTAAAAATAAGAATAATTAAAAAAAATAAACCACCAAGACAAATAAACAAACACAGACAAACACACTAGAGGAAGACAGACAACCAAAGTGTGACAGCAAATTGCAAATCAATGTTGACTTGTTTTTACTTCTCAACAGGTTCACAGTCAGGATGTAACCTTCTGTAAAATGGAAACCTCTGAAGAAAGATACAGATAGCAGTTGGATTTAAAAGTAGCGGATGAATATTTCTCCTCTTAAGCATCAGCTCTTTAAAACGCTATGGTGATTTGGAAAGCCCCAGAAGTGAACTGCAAAATTCTCCTCAGCTCAGTCAATGGATTTCTTAGTCATTTCTCCGAGTCATTGATGTTCAGAGATGGTGTGTGATGGAAAAAGCACCATGTCTCTGTGTTTGTAGCCCCGACTTTTTGGATTAGTTTGCTGTATTGCTGAACCAATTTCATTTTGAAGGGCAAGGAGTGAATGTGATGGATTTATCTTCAGAGATGAACAAACATGGAAGGAATCCAGTAAGTCATAAGCTAGAAGATCAAAAGAAGGTAAGATTATTTTTAATTATACTTAATTGTATTTGAACCACTTGCAGACTCTTTGATAATTTTTAGTAAAATGGAAATGAATGTGGTTTTGAGGCTAAAGCAGTCTGCTATGCGCACACACTATTGCGGTGTAGTGAACTGCTGTTATGAGAATCAATTTCTTCATCGTCTAATAATTTTCTTTCTAATACTGCTGGATTGCCTGGTAACTTTGTGTCAAAAGCTCCCTGAATTTGTCTAACAAATTGCTTGACAAAATCTTTACTACCTTTGAATGCTGAGTTCATGGCAGACACTTCCTGATTGAAAGTGAGAAGCTGACATCAGCCTGAGACTGTCATCTTTTATAGTGGATGTGTAGATAAAGCCATCCATTGTGTCCTACTAGTAGTTCTGTTTAGTTTGGTTTTCTGATAATTTGTTATTGTTCAGGTTTTACCCTTCAGTGCCCCAGACAGTTTAAGCATGTAAATTCATGCTTCCACAATATAGGAAATCCATTTGGAAGGCACACTTCTGCAGCAGATTGTCCCAAGAAGCCCACCTTCCCAGTTCACCTCCTTTACTTGTTCACAGTATAGTCTGGAAGTTTTTATAATGCTTATTTTGTAAACCTCAATTTGATGCTTTTTGATATCTTTGGGTCCTTCTATTTTCCCATGCTTTATTTGTCTTTTAAGATCACATTCATAGATTTTTCCTGACAAAAAAGTTTTGGGTTTTTTGTGGTTTGGGTTTTTGGTTGGTTGGTTTGGTTTTATGTTGTTCTTTTGGGAGGAATTGTGTGGGGTTTTTTTTTGTTATGGTTTGTTTTTGTTGTTTGGGTTTTTTTGTTTGTTTTTAATAATCTCCACTTTATTAGAAGTTCAAAACTCTTTAATACTTTTTTTTTGTGCTTGGGCTTTAATGTAAGGTCTACACCGAATGACAGAGAGAGCGCGTTCTGCTGTAGTGTTCTGTGGCTGCAGTGTGTTTCATACTAGGCCTTAAAATTAGATTTACTGTCCTCCTTGAATTACTGCATAGGTTCAGTAGGGATGTTGGTATCCAAATCATGTATTGGAGTGCAGGCTATATACCTTATTATTACATAGGCTTATTATAATAAATGCTACTGGATTGGGTCTTTTTAATTTTGATATGAAAGCTGCTAGCTAATGCTTTAAATAATTTTCATCTTGTTTGGGAAAAATAAAAATTGGCAGAATTTTTTTCAAAATAAATGAAAAAGCAATTTTAAGACCTAGAAGATCAAATACTTACATTAACACATACAAATTTGAGGCACTAAAATCAAGTTGCTTGATCACAGCTAATAACCCTTTAAACTGCAGAGAACTACAGGAAGTACACCAGGGTAACACATGTGATGAAATTATTGTGAAAATATATTTAACCTTAGAGTGGGTTTTTTGTAATGGAAAAGACACAGAGGTACATGATAAAAGATAACTGGTTTAGAGCACAGGACTTTTTCCAACTCATGATTCCTACCTGTCTGTGGCACAAAAGAAAAGCTGAGAAATGTTAGCATTAATCTCACCATTCGGTGAACTGTTTTCTGAACCATTATTATCTGATCTGGAATTGAGTATGCTTGAGTCCTCTCTTCCCCCAGCCACCCTCTTATTTCAAAAGAATTTTTTTCCCTTCATGTCTAATACCTGCAGATTCACTTCTAGAGACTGACTCTTCAGATTGCTTAGGAGGAGAAAGTTTGTTTCAAAGAGGATCTGTTGTACCTCAGGGTCAAATGTTTTCTTTGAGTCAGTAGGTGGATATTTTATCCATCTGTAGAACTATGCAACAACCACTAAAGGCTCTGCAACTGCTAAAAGACCCTGCTCCTGTGGTGTGGTTGAAGCTGAAGAAGTAAATGGGATGATAATAATCAGAAGTCTGGTTAGTTTTCATTGTGTTCAGGGATCCTAACTATTAATTTAATATCATTGATATTCTAGACCAAGTTCCTTAGAGGACGCTAATATTTTAATAAAATAAGGCTTTAAAAGTGATGGAGAAACTCAAGAAGTGATAGTAATTTGGCCATCTCTCTATGCTGCATTGGTTGCAAAGCAAATTTCAAAATATGTTAGATAGAAACAAGTGAAATAAAAATGGATCACTTCAGGAGATATTGACTGGCGTACTGGCTGACATCGATGTTGCTCTACCTGGATCAGGCCAGGCAGAAGTCAAGCTGAATTTCTTGAATAGCTCAAATTCTATAAATAAATGAAAAATATTCTTCTAGGAAGACCAAACTGTTGTGTGATTGCAGAATGTTTTGTCACTGGACTGTTTTCTGTATGTGGAATTTAAGAAAAAAATGAAAAGGAGAAAAAACTCTATGTTAATTAAGGATGTAAAACTTCTCAGGTAGTTTTGAAAATGCAGACTGTTCTTTGGCATTTTGCTTTTCTAATAATTTCATAGTTGTATCATATACAAGTTATATAGTTACTTTCCTATGATCTGGATTTGGGCCCAAACTATGTTTATATAATTTTCATGTTAGCACATGAACTATCATGTCCATAGGACACTCAGCTCCTTATCTCAAAACCCATCAAAAGCTATCATCTGCATTTTAAATCTGTGCATAGTCCTTTCATGGCTGCAGTACTGCCAAGCTTCTTAGCCTTTCCATAGCGTCACAATGCAATGACAGCTTTGTCGATTTCTGGCAATAGTCTGCGTATGTTTGTGGGACTGGCAGATGTCTCTGGGCTGATGCTCAGGTGTTTGACTCTTGCTGAGTACGAGATAAGGCTCAGGGAGGAACATAAGAGCATTGTGTAGCTGTGTGGAAGCAATAGTCCAATTTCTGTGGTTGAATTGTCAGGGAAAGGAGGGCGGCAGGCTAACAGAGGGCAGTGCAAAGAGGAAAAAGGTTTCAGAAAGATCACTGTAATCAATTAATTTGACCTCCTACAAAAAACAGACGTAGAACTTCCTTGTATAAGTTCTTCTAGCTGGTTCAAAGCCTTGGCAAATTGGTAATGAGCTGGAATGGGCAGTTCTAGGATGTCCATCAGCTTTATCTGCTTCAGGACTCTGTGTCCACAGTATCTCAGTCCAAAATGTGTCCTTCGTTCTTCCAGGCTAGATGTGCCAGGGATACAGCTCCATCCACATAGGGATTACAAATATCTGAAGGAGGGGTGTCAAGCAGAAGGGACCGGTCTCTTTTCAGTGGTGCCCTGTGATAGGACAAGAGGTAATGCTAGCAAGCTGAAACACAGGAAGTTCCACCTCAACACGAGTTAAAACTTCTTCACCGTAAGGGTGACAGAGCACTGGAACAGGCTGCCCAGAGAGGTTGTGGAGTCTTCTTCTCTAGAGACTTTTGAAACCTGCCTAGATCTGTTCCTGTGTGGCCTGCCCTGGGTGTTCCTGTGCTGGCAGGGGGGTTGGACTCAATGATCTCCAGAGCTCCCTTCCAACCCCTACCATCCTATGATTCTATGATTCTGTGATTTTAGGTTGAATGATGTGCTTCTGCATCTATTTTCCATTCCCACAGTGTACTGTAAATTCTTATTTAAAAAGTATGCTAACATTAAAGGCTTTAGGACAAATGCAAGTAAGTAGTAAACGCACATATCACTGTTTACAGTGTGGTGTGCTGGTTCATGATTCTAGCACATGGTAAATGGTAGAGAGAGCTATGAACTAGCAGTTTGAATAACAGGTTTCTATAGGCAACTTGCTGCAAATAACCATTTTAAAACATGGAAAAAACGCCGTGTCTACCTGCATTTCATCATTCAGCAGGGTTCTTCTGTTCTCAAAATCAACACAAAAATTTTTAATCTGCTGCCACGTGCATGGTTTATGCTAGTTAAATCCATAAAATACATACCCCAAATTTCCTGACTACTCCAGTCACTTTAAATTTAATGTTTGCCCCCACAAGAAAGTCCCATTGTGACCATTTCTTTGACAGACTATCCAGGTTACTTGGTATCTTCAAAAAACACCTGCTTGCTGCAGGCAGGCAAAGCCAAGCCTTTGAGCAATGCTGGAGCTGTGGCCTTGTTAAAGTCTGGAGACCGGGGCTGGGAGCCTGAGACTGTGCTTCGCTGCAGGAGTATGGGTGCATGTGAGGCAACACACAGGCAAGTGACTCAGATTGCAATACACTCAGGTATCATTTATGTACTTGACTGTGCATAAATCTATAAAATTATTTCAGAACTATAGTAATGTAGAAAATGCTTCCCAGTAACAATAGTTCTCCATCCCTTAAAGGTCTGTCATATCTGCTTTGTCTGCTAATGAATTTACTGCCTTTTGTTCCACAATATCTAGGGTGTTTCAGACAAGCCCACTGAGTCCCTGTCCTGACTCACACCAAAAGATGTGTGCCTTGATTTTAAATCCATCATACATAATACGGTAGTAAATTATATTCTTGCAGACTTACTGCTTTCTAAAAGGGGAACCCTTGCACCCATGCTGACACTACTGACACATGACTTGGAGTTTTACACACACAGAATGCTTGCTATGGCTACAGGGATAGTTTTTCATCATATTTTCCTTTAAAGTCTCTCAAATAAAGGCCTTGGTCCTTCTGTTTACAGACCGAACCAAACCAGATGAAAATGAAGGGAAATTTTTCGTACTTTACCAACACCACCCCAAACACGTACTTTATAATTAAATATGAGAAAGTGAAAGGATATCAGTTACTTTCAGAACAAATTGCATTATTTCCTTCAACTTTTCTTTTTGTAGGCATATGAGCCACTGAACTTGGAGGTTTTTTTAACAGACATCAAGACTCTATTAGTGGACAATAATTAAATATAATTAATGAACAGGAATACCAAACAAGCTTTGTCTACTGTTGGATGTTTTGCTGTCTCCCTGGTAACCACTTGGACATTAACTAAATGTCCTATAATCAGTCAGTTTTTGTCTGATAGCATAGAACAGTAGGTTAATGTCAAAAGTATCATGCAGTCTTGTCATGCAGTTCTTCTAAATCTTCTCTCTTGATTTGAATTTTGAAAGGACAGATGAAATGGGGGTAATCAGCATGTACATCACACTTTTCCTCCATCCATGCCTGCTTCATTTAGGTTGTTATTCAGTGGATGGAACAATATTTTTGGAAAATCAGATGTCATCACCACAAGGCAGTTGGGCCAGGGCCAGGAGCACAATTTGGACTCGCAAACATGCTCATATTGCTGTGTCTGTACTCCCCATCTTCATGTCTCAGTTCTCATTTTTACAACTAATGCTGCAGACACCTAATGACTGTTTTTAAAAATAATGTCATTAAACAATGGGTAGGCCAGGGTTGTTGATATTCTTATTTAATAGCTCATTTCATCTGGGGACCTAGGATCTGGATGATGTTGTTTGTTATGTCAACAAAAAAGTTTATTTCTCCCATCCTGATTTTACTTTTCCCTGTGAGGCAGTTTTATCAGAGCTTTCTCTTCCTCCCTCTCCCACCCCAGTCTCTTCTACACTTAAATACACACACACATATATATGTGTACGTTCCGTCTGGTTTTGCCCATCTGCCCAACTGTGTCTCTGTCAGGGGATGCTTTGCAAACAACTGGAGCTCTGAAGATGTGCTGAAGAGACAGATTCTTTAAGCTCAATGTTCACTGTTATCCCTTATCTCACAACAGGTGGTCGTTGTTTTTTTTTTTTTTTTTTTCCAGGATGTATACGCAGTGTTTTAACCAAAAATAGTGAGATGAGGTGATAGTGAGGGAGGGGTCTTCAGGGCTGAGGGGAGAGGCTTATTCTCTTTCTATTTTGCTGCTGTTTTTACTGTGATACCTTTGAATTAGGCAGAGATAGGAAGAGCCCACTCATCTGATAAGAAGAAATGGGCTGTGGGAATAAACATACAGCTGCTTTCCAAATTCCTTGCTCTATCAGTCTGTCATCTATTACCTTCATCTTTCCCTTAAGCTGTCTCCCTCCATACTCCATCAATTTTCTGTTTCAAAACTTAAGTTAGAAAAACAAATTATTTCCTTTTTTCTCAAAACTCCCTGGGGCCCCACCACCTGACTCCCCTCGCTCACTGAATTTGTTCTGTGCACTCTGCTAGTGCAGTTGTTCCAATTAAAAAAAAAAAACAAACCAAAACCTAATCTTTACAAACTCAATAGTGTTAAATATAATTTTATGAAATATGAAACTTATATTAAATAATTCATAATGTAAATTCATGTCCTTTGCTGCATGCTTACACATTTTTGGTTCGTTTTTTTTTTCCCCTATTGGAGAACCATTATGTAAATAAGATAGTAAACATTTCTTTAATGTTTTTTTTTTTGCATTGCCTTCCCAAAGCCACTATCTGCAACAAAGGCTCGATTACAGAACAGTATTTTGTGTTGCACCACAGCTGAGAAATTAAATACTGATTAATTAATTATTTTCTTATAAGATACAGCCAGACAGTAACTTTTTATTTCAGTAGTATACTTTGGTTTCTTATCTGGTTGCTTTTCTTCCTACTCAATGCTGTCTTTAAGCTGTTGCTGTTAATATATGTGTGATAACTGAATAAAACTTGTTTAAGTATACCAGGTAAAAGTTGTACAGGTTGTTGTCACTGCCAGGTTGGAAGGAGCTCGGCTGCTTCGCAGTTGCCTGTGCTGGCAGATTTCTGCATAACCAGCTAGCTGGAATTAATACTATGTTGTACGTACACATACATGGTTTTGGATATACACTACAGGCTAGAGTGAGAGGAAGAAAGCTTCTCGCTTGGGTTGGTGACTCTTGCCTTCCCCCTCCTCTTGCAAAAAAGTGGTGCTATTACTTACTGGTCTTACTCTTCACTTACTACTAAAGGCACAATTTCCCATTCCTACCCATTGCCTTGCTATTAGTACATATGCAAAGGTAAATTTAATCATCTTTTCTCAAATGATCTCATTTAATTTGGAAGAAAATACAATGGCTAAGAAGCAGGTAATATCTCATATTACTCAGTTTTCTCTAGGTTGCTTCGGTGGTTAAAAAGTATCTGTAAGGTTTTCATTTGTCAAGTATAAAAGTAAAAATGGCTAGAGGCTTTCTACCATAAGTCCCAGTTTCTGGTTGCTGTTGCTTCTAGCTTTTTCAAAGAAAGCTCTTGTTAGCCTCAGGACAAAGAACAATTTAAGTAATAATAAATAGCTAATCTAATAAATAAAATCATATGAGTTTCTTCTTTGTTGCTTGTCTGCAGTGGCATTGCAAAATAAGGAAATCACTGTAACTGTTATTTAATATTTCCCTGATCTTACTGTTATTATTTGTTAATAGTGTTACAGAATAATATTTTATCTGCTTTTGTCTCAAACTTGTCATCTGGGAAAATCTTCTGTATTTAGAGGATGAAATGCAGATTACAAAAGGGTTGGGCTCCAGAAATTGTGTGCAACCATGGCTTGTCTTTTCCCTTCTAAGAAGGAGCACACGCTTGAGAAGCTGTTGCACAGAGCACTGTGCAGTGGAGAACCTGAATGGAGGCTTCTAGGTGATCTTGCACTGTGACATTGTTTTGGCATTTTTATCACCCAGCTTCATGGAGATCAATGACTTTGAAAAAGCCTTCTGAGGGTTTTGCAGTTTGAAATCTGATCTTTGAAACAGGGACAGTTCCATAATGAGTGAATTAGCGAACCCTGCTTGCTGACTTTTCTTGGTTGTTTT
Organism: Ceryle rudis; assembly: GCA_033439905.1. Lineage (NCBI taxonomy): Eukaryota > Metazoa > Chordata > Aves > Coraciiformes > Cerylidae > Ceryle > Ceryle rudis. Next base: position 44,859 of record JAAGNO010017079.1, read on the forward strand.
TTTTTTTTAAATCCTATGGATGGTCCTCTATCAAAATCTGCATGCAAGGTAAATACCTATTTTCTTACCTCCTTTTTCTTGAATTTTGAACTTTCCGTGGATTTTTTTTTTTTTTTTTTACTCTGATCCAGGATGTGTACAACAAAGACTAAAAAATGCATAGCCAGGTTCCTCTCAAAATGTTGGGAAGGGTAAGTAAAAATAATCTTCTTATTCCAGTTCTGGACTAAAGCTGGTTGTCTGAAAGATATGGCTAGATCATTTTGATACCAGTGTAACTATTTTTTTCTGCTTCGATATTAATTTCACTTTTATGTTAAGTGAAAGGCATCATAGTGCTTCTCAAGTAGCTGGGAAGGCACTTTGTTTTGTGTTAGGCTAGTTGGGCTAGTTTCTCTAAATCATTCTGTATTGTTACTTTGAGATTTTAACTGAATCCTAAACTCAGGTTAAGGACTCTGCGTCTTCCTCATTATCTCTGTATTTTTGCATTACAAGTAAAGCATTAATGAGTACTGTTGTTGAATCCATCTGTTGTGGATGGAAATCCTACCTGTTTGTCTCCAATTCCCCTAAAACTCTTAATAGTTGAACTTGGAAGGAGAAACATCTGCTGCTGTACCAGAAGAAATAAACCAGTGAGGGACTGTACTGCAGTATGCCTTTGTGGGGGAAATTTAAAGGCTTTTTTGAGACTGCATTTTTTTTTTATATGCTAAAGCAAGAAATCTCTTGAGAGACTCTGTGTGCCTGCTTATAAAGCAGATTTAACCTCTTAAATTGATTCTAGATAGATCTAGCCTTAAGCAATATATAAGGGGACAGCCCTGTTTTGTATTGTGGCTTTTAGCTTCTGAATGCAAACATCTGGTGGAATCACTGAGTGATAACCAACAGCAATTAATAGTCCCAAATTAAACCAGATCCTGTTTTCTAGACACAGTGCATAAATATGCACCCTGAATAGAGAGATTGAGAAAAGTCTGGCAAAACTTGATTCAAATGCAGAAATTATGCACAGAGAAATTTAAACCCTTGCTTCTGCAACTGAGTCTTCGAGGTTTTGGGTTTTTTTTTGCATGCTTACTGCAGGAAAAGTGTGGGGAAAAAAAAGACCACAAACCTGTAGCATTAGAGTCAAGGTATATTGCTGATGTTGCGTTAGTTTGTCACATTAGTTTCATAATGCAGACAGACCTTAAATGCGAGTCTCTTGAGTCTGGGTATTATACCAGAATAGAGGACTATGGTTTGTTACAACATAAACTGAAGTGTCAGGGCACATTCATGCTGTGTTCCAATAAAAGAATATTGCTGGGAGATGCTTCATTTTTTTTTTTTTTTTTAATGCCTAGGTACTGGTATTAGCTTCCCCCCCCCCCAGTTCTGAGGTGCAAAAGAATGTAAAGGCAGGGAAGAACTCTGGAAATGGTTATAATTTTCTTTTTAATGCAGACTTCCACTTTCACAGTTGCTTTCCAGCAAGCACATGTGTATCCACTTTTGTCTTTCTGCTTTCTGTAGGTAATGAGCAAAGATTCTTTGCTAGAAGAGAAGAAAAAGATTGGTAGAGCTGAGTTTAATACCACTATATTTCCTCTACTTTATAGCTATGTTTTTTTGTTTGGTTTTACTTATTTATTTATTTAAAATACTCCAGTGTTGGTGAAGTGAACGTTAGAATATTATAATTTATTTCTCTGTGTTTTGTTTTTTTTTTTTTTTAATGTGTGTTTAAATGTATGAAAATTGTATCTGAGTAGGCACTGCTGTATGCAAACCCCATACGTTGTTTAGTATTAAAATTCTTTGATGTCTTCTACAACTGTCAGTATCAGGCACAGCTATTTCACTTAACGGCATTTGTACCTGAGTTATCACATGTAGGTTTTGCCAGGGAAAGGGATAGCTCATGGTATCCAGGACTTTATCTGGAGGTATGTAGCAAAGCAGATGCTGTTCTAGTTGAATGTTTATTATTCTTGAAGGAAAAATAAACCTGTAGTTGAAATGCAAGTCAGCAGGCTGGCTTTGTTACTTGGGCTCTTGATATTTTTTTTTTTTTGTGTGTGTGTGTGTGTCTGCTCCTTCTTTCTTTTTGTTGTTGTTGTTTTCTTCTTCCTGTCAGGCATATTCTCCTTACCTGTCATGTTCCCTCTATCCTTGCTGTATGTTTGCCCTCTATATGTTTGTTTTCATTTTCCTCTTTTCTTGCTCCAATTAAGTCAGCTTATATTTTTTTTCAGTATATGTAGATATACAAACATGCAAATAATTGTATGAATATGTACATTTTCACATAGATTTTTGTGTACAAGTGTTCTGATATGTTAAAATGTTTTGCTTTCTCCATTTATATTTGTTTCTTGATTTTTTGGGAAAATAGTGTCCTTCGCTCAGGGTCTTTGTCACCCTCTCTGTTCATGAGTATGCACACGTGTGGTGCCTAGAACAGGAGTCATCTCTCTGCAACTAAAGGCATTTAAGTCCTTTAAAACAATAGTAGCAGTAGTTCTATGATTTAAATTTTTTATATTGTTTAAAACTGGGAATTTTACATTTTTTCAAAATTCACATTTCTTAAATTCTGTTGGTGAGAAATTTGTGTGTCATTTGTTTCCTCTTGTGGAGCTTGTCTGTTCTCCATCTCAGTCAGCATCAGTCTCCATGTCATCTCACAGACATGGAACAGGGGGAGCAAATGTCCCTCTTTAACTGAGTTCCTGAATCAATGCCAGTAATAAGTTGCATGATAAGTCCATAACAGAGGGTGCAGTTATTCGTATGTACGATGGAAGCATTGTACCAATAAAAAAAAAAAAAAGGGCGGGAGCTGCCAGTAATCTTTTTTTTTTTTTTTTTTTTTTAATTGCTTGATGTAAACACTGTGTCCATAATTTGTCATTTGGAAGGGATAATTTCCAGCAGGTGTTCTTTTTGGCTTGGTTACAGAGGTCAGATGACTTTGGATTTATTGTTGGCATCATAAATGAGAACCAAAGGAGAATACAATACACAAATGCACAGCAATTCAACATCATAACTTCTAGAACACTAGCAAGTATTCATAAACAGTAATACATGTCACCCGCAATGCTGGGCATCATTTAAAAACAGCTTTTGCCTATGGTTACTATAAAATATGCTCTTATATCTTAAATATATTGCCTACTTACCTGATGTGTAGTGATTGAGATGCATACTGACTTCTGGATGGTGATCTTTCTCTTTCCTTTGTTTGTTTGATTGTCTGGTTGTTTTTGTTTTTAATATGTTGACTTCTTAAAAAGAAATTACCTTAGACACTTCTCACTTTTAACGCTGTTGAGGTAGGAGATCAATATTAATACCAAAATGCTGGAAGGTGGTTATTTAGTTTGCCTTAATCTACTGTATTCAGAATGGAACAGTTACTGCTTTCTGAAACACCATCTGTATCTGTAATATGCAATAGCTTATTGATAATACAAATAAGCCTATTACTATATAGCAGTTGCTACTCTATCACTTTTATGAAGGTTGATGTATGTACAGTTTGGAGCAGAAAGACTAAAGGTCACTTTATTTCTCTTTTAGCTTTCTCAATTTTCTTTCTACCCTCAGGGATGTTGTTTCTCAGTTTTATCCATCTGTAAAATTAAAAGATCTTCTGAATCATTGATAACTGATTTCTTTCAGAGCATTAAGATTGTCAGATTGAAGATCAAATGTATTTGCTTAGTGTTTAAAATGAATGCACTTTGCTCATGGCTATTCATTTGCATTGTGGCAGAGGATAAGAGTCCGAGTCATGAATCAGGGTACAGTTGTGCTGCTGCTGTAGAAACACCATAAAAAAGACTCTGTCTGGCTTAAAGACCTTACAGTTGTCATTTTCCTTGATTCCACTTTTGTATTCAGTCCCTAAGAGTGGATTGGCTTTTTCTTGGTAGGATATGATCTCCTCTACAAACATCACTTAGGAACTAAGTTGTACTGTGTGCAAGAGAGGAAGGAGAAGTTTGTGTACACAAAGGAAGGAATGTACATACTTTTTCTTTCTGTCATGCTCACCAAAAGCTTACAATACCTAAGCTGTTACTGTGTTGTATCTATATTTTCTCCTAATTTCCTGATTTTTCTCCATCACAGTAATCTAAGCATGCTCTCAGGAGTACAGCAGCCCATTTGTTGTGCATTAGAAGGGGGAATACATGCTTACTTTGTTCTGTTCAGGTGGTAGCTAAAGTAGATGGTACTTTCTTGTTATTGTCCCCTGCTACATGACTACTTCTTACAATGCCACTTACTCTTTCTGTGTATTTCCAAATGGTCACTTAAAGAAATAATTTTAAGAGGAGCAAATGGATCAGTCAGGTAGATGGGTAAAAGAGATAATAGAAGAAAATTACAGAATTTTCTGAACATTGTCCTATGCCAGTTGAGATAACCAGGATTTTGTTCTTTTCTAAAAGCAGATGGTGATCATTACAGTGTGCTCTGGGGTAAAATGATCTTTCTGTCTAAAAATTCAAAGGAGCTCCCTTCTTAAAAAATTGACCACCAACGCAGGCTGATTTGTTGAATTCCTATACATACAAAAAAAAAAAAAAAAAAAAAAAAAAAAAAAAAAAAAAAAAAAAATTATGCATAAACCCAACAATAATGAGTCAAAGCTGTCTGTTGGGAGTTAACGTTACATTAAGATTTAATTTATATATCTTGCAGAAAGACTTCAATATTCCATGCTATCCCATGCTCAAAAGTAATGAGCGAAATTGGTATGTAAACATTATAAACAAAGATGATCCCAAGACTAAAATTCCTAAGTGCATCTGTAATTCAGAAGTGCCAAAGAGTGATTATAGAGACCTCAGAGTTGAATTTAGCCCATCATAAGCAGAAAAAGTGCACATTTCTGCTTTGCTCCTCTCTCCTCTCCCCTAGTGGTTTTGTTCACTTTTGGTTAGTAGTGCTGTGAACAAACTATTAAATATAAAAAGAGATGAAAATGACCTTTAACAGTAGTTAGCCTTTTTTTTGCCCTTTAGTCATCTGTATACATTGATCAACTGATTAAAGCGAACAAAGTCATTCCTCTGCAGTGTGTGTAATAATTATGGCCAATACAAATTTGATCTGTCAAAAATCTTGTTGTGTTATCGTGATGTGTCAGTTCATGGCACAGTCAGAAAGAAAGGCGGAGTTGTCATTTGTTAGCAGAACAGCTGGCATAACAGACTGGAAGTTGTGTTCTCCGGGAATTAATTTTTTACCAAGGTAAGTTCAGTTGCAGATTTTAAACTGTTAAATTTGCATCTCAGGCTGTGTTGCTTGCCTAGGTAACAATAGAATTTCAGAGGAGATAAAAGAGAAAACGTGGAACATATTCTTAGGGGGGTGCTGGTCTTAATTTTTATTTTCCTCCCCTGTAAAGGCAATTTCTGTGACTGAGGTTGATGGATCTGACAGCTGCCCAGGGAAACCAGAGACTCTTCTGTGGGGAAGTAACTACATGTATGCTATATAATTGTTTTTAATGTCTCTTCTTATCAATTTCTTTCTTAGTAGTACTTTTCTTAATAAAACAACAACTAAGTGTCATTTAGGGGTAAAAATGAATCCATTATTCCTATTTAATATTTGCAAAATGTACTCATTTCTCCCTATTATGAGATACTGGTTAAGATAATGTATTCTGAGTATTTTTTCCTTCTTTCCAGTTTTTCCTTCTTTCTTTACTGCAGCATATGTTTAGGAATGCTATGGACACTATTACTAGACATGCAGCACTTGAATTGGGAGAGTTCAAATAAAGAAAAAGAATGAAGGATTAAGAGTTCTCCATGGCAAAAAACCTTTTTAGACTTGAATATTTATTCCTCTGTGTGTTTTTAATGATGTTTAACATTTTTAGTCTTTAATACCATACATTGTGATTGAAGGGGCAGGGAAGCACTTGTTATATTTGCAAGATGGTCTCTCACTGTCTTGGTGCTCTATGTACAAATGAGTCCTTGTAAGTGCTCCAGGCATGTTCCCATGAGTGTAACTTCATGTTTCTTCTACTAAATTATGCTATGAAACACTTCTCAAAATCAAATCAGTAGCTGCACGTGAATTTTTTAAGAGATGTAGTACATCTCTTAAACCGTGGCAAGCTCACGGTTAAGGTTGTGTTTAGATTTACACTAAAATACTTCACAGTTATATTCTAAAAGTGTTATTACCCAGACCTCTTAGATAACAGTGGGAATCTTTCCAGTGTTTTTTTGGCAGGCTTTCTGTAGAGCCTTTCAATTTTTGATGTAACATCTTTTTGCAAAAAGTCCTTACTAAAATTTTAAAGAAGAAGTAACTAACAGTTGTCTATTTTCTTTCTTTCCCCCCCCCCAATAAAAAACCCAACACACAACAAAAAACACCCACAAAAGAAAACAATCTAGACCCAAATATGGCTACTCCTAACAGGTGAGAATTACAGTCAGCATCAGCTGCCAATGTATGAAATATATGTGTGTGCATTCAGATTGTGACAAAACTTAGGTCCTGGGGTCACATTTGAGAAGTTAAAGATACCTAGCTGTTGACCTTGTGGAGAACAACCTAAAGTCAGTTTGTCAGACAAGGACATATCGATTTGCTAAAGTCACTGCAGGCCCATTGAAGTCCACACTCTTTTGTGTCATCTCTTGGAAAGCATTACTATTTAACTGATTAAACCATCCAAAAACTACAAAGGGGATTCCTTCATGACTTCATTTTTAAGGCAAGAAGGGAACAATGTGGATTGCTTTTAAAGACTGAAACTCTTCCAAACCATGTTTTGTTTAAATGGGGCCCCTAAATGAGACTGACTCTGCTGACAAGGATTGAATTGGTTGAATTGCTTCTAATATTGTTTGGATCATAATATTGTTACTGTCTCTTTCAGAGGAAACATTTTTCATGTCCCTTACAATTCTTTATTAAATATAGCTTGGTTTTAGGTTTGTTTAACAGCAGGGATAGAAAACAGAAGCTGGCTTGGTACCTAAGACACAGGATGATAATTTGACTTTGTTTAAGTATTTCTCATTTCTCATACAGTCATTTTGCTTCTGGAATTATGACAGATTTCTCCAGATATACTGATTGTTAAATTTTCACAACTTCCCATCTTATGTGTTAAGGGTAGATTGCACTGTTTCCACACACAGAAAACCCAATCTGCCTTGATACAAAAGAAAAATCTATTAGTTAAAGTAAAGACGCTGACATGTCTCTGGGTGTTAGAATCATTCTTGCAGTGCTGAGGCTGGGAGAAGAGACTGATTGTGGGGTACCCGTGCTCTGTATGCTCTGGGGTGCCGCTATCAGTGGTTACCCTAGAGCCCATCTATCTGGTCTTATGTCTTGGTGAGTAAAGACCACAGTTGTCTTAAGAAGGAGGAGAATGTAGATGACAACAAGATAGTGGAGGAGCATCTTTCCCAGTCATTCCACCTCTTAGAAGCTCCATCTTTTTTTCATACTCAAAGGAAGCTCACCTACTAGGGGGAAGATGAGGAAAGTGGATGAGAAATTTATGCAGGTGAGATTTTTATTTGTTTTTAGAATTTGTGTGGAAAGAAAGTTGGAAAAGTTCTTATAGACAGTTCAGGGTAGCATAAATAGAGTTGTGTCCTTAGAGACATTTCTAATAATTCCCAGTTTTCTCAGTATCAGATTGAACTTTATTTGTAGAGTATTTTTAGTTCATTCCCACTCTGTGATGCTTAAATTATTGTGCTTGTTTTATAGCACTTTTATTAGCTTTTAATAGAAGTATCAGCTTTTAGCAGTGTAGAAACCTAGCTTCTGATTTGTATTGAAATTACCTTGAAACAGCTCATGCCACCAATGTAGTATCAGCCGCTGCCTTATTTTTCACATTCACAAGCATTACATACTAGTTTTGAAAACCCAGCTGCAGTAAACCTCAGAGTTTGGGTACTGTATATGTACTCTGCCTGAAAATACACTGGTATATTAATATATTTGGCAATTTCAGATATATGCAAATGTTAGGTTGATTTTTTTCTACTTTCACGTTCATTATTTTTGTGGGTTTGATATTTGGTCATTTTTAGTTATTTGGTGGGTTGGGTTTTGTTTGTTTGTTTTGTGCATGTGTTTTGGATTCTTTTTTTTTCATTCTGTTTTGTTTTGTGAGTTAGAAGTGTCCAGGTTTCCATTCATATGGAAATAAATACAGAAGACAGTATTTGTTCTACAGTTTCATGAGGATGACTTCTAATGAGGATTAAATTAGACTCTTCAGACAGTGTGGCTCTAAAGGCCACTGAAAGGAAAACCTAGCCATATATAATCAGGGAAAAAGTACAGATTGTCTTCCTTAAAAGAAAATCTAGAAAACCTGTAATTTAATCTGCACTTCCTGTCTTTATCTACAACCTGGATTTTTCAAATGAGCTTTTATCATTTTTTTTTTTTTTTAATATTCTTGGCACAATTAAAGAAGCATCCGTTTATCTGGTTTGAGTAAACCTTAAAAGAGTGGTTGTGAGAAGATTTATTGTATTAGGATGCAATGGATACTTGCCTTTCCTTGTAGTTTACTATTTATTTGAATAATAGATGTCTATAAATGGTCTTGTAGTACTAATTTTAATCAGTAATGCTGATATTGTCTTACATTATTTGTGTGGTATCCAGCATCACCATTGTTCAGTATTTTGATGATTTAACAAATAAAAAGTTTACTCTTCATACAGGATGGGAAGAGATATTGATGATAGGGAGAGAGCAAGACTGTCTACTCATAGAATTGAGGAATGGGTGAATGAAAAATTAGAATACAAGGGGTAAAGTAGCACCTCTGAGTTTGGGCAGTGCAGTAGCTTGTGTGACTGAGGACACTGACAAACCGAGGAAAACCAGCAATGCCTCTGTGTTCCCACCATAGCACAAACTCCTAGAAATTGCTGTAAATATGGTAACAGTCGTGACATGTCAAATGTTCATCTGACTGTTGCTGATCTCAGGAGTATTAGTCTCATTTTATTACTCCATTCTGTTTTCCTTCTCTGTTTTTTTTCCTTTCTTCTTTTTCCTCTGAGTCCTGCTCCCATGGTATTCTATCACAAACTGAAGGTTCAAGCTCTTTGGGGCAGTGACTTCCTTTTTACAGCATGTCTATGCAGTGCTTGGTTAAACTAAGCCTTTAGGCTGATGTTTCACTTACAGGGTGTAGTCATCCTAAAGTTTAGAAAATGTGGTGGTTTTTTGT
>JAAGNO010017080.1:5390-22802 GCA_033439905.1 Ceryle rudis
CTTCCTTCCTTCCTTCCTTCCTTCCTTCCTTCCTTCCTTCCTCTATTTTATTTTATTTTATTTTATTTTATTTTATTTTATTTTATTTTATTTTATTTTTCATTCTTTTCTGAATTTTGACACAATATTTGTGCTTACTCCGTTTTCTGGAATTACCCCACTATTGGAGGATTTATTGTGAGTATTAGCAGGATGAGAAACTTCAGCCCATTCCTTAAAGATCCTTGTGTAAAAGTGGTTCAGGCTGACTGATTTTTAAAAAATGATCCTTTTTAATCAACATCCTACATGTCCAAAAAGATTGCAAACAAATTTGTCAGTTGTTTATAACCAGAGCTTCCCATTGATTGAAACAGATCATTCCACTTAAAAATCAGTGTCAGAGTATCGACATCAGGCGGTAGATCCCACGTGTCAGGGATAAACAATTATTTTTGCTTAAGCAAGAAGTTTTGACAGTCCATCTGGCCAGAGTCTGACGTGAGCTAAATGATACCTCGGAGCTGCTTTAGTACCCGAGAGTGAGGTCAAAATATGAGGATCTGATTTTGGGGCAAACGTAATCAAGACAGTCAACCTTGTGCTGTAGTGAAAGCATCAGCTTTTCCGCTCGACGTGGTTGGTTTTCTCCACTGATATAGAGAGGCCTGAGGACACTTCTTGAATGTGCAAGAGACTTTTTCAAGCAGCTACATGTACCATTTAGCAAGAGCTAACATTTAACAGTTATGTGGTGTGTTGCCTCTCTAAAGTGCTGCTTTACTGCTTCTTTTCTGAAGCATTCCTTAATAACAAGAACCTTCAGCAAATTTGTATCTCCTTAGATTTCTATTATATGTTGAAAACAGAAACTTAAGTCTATAGAGGAGTTTTGTATCTCCCTTGTCCTGACAAAACAGTGATATAACTTCAAGTAAGATACAGCAATTCTCATCTGAAACGGCTCACAGAGGCTCTCAGATGCTCCAAGTCATCTGCCCTCTGTTTCAACACGGCTATGACTGACCAAGGCAGCAGGAAGCATTAGGAATTAAATGAAGTTATCAAATGATAAAGGAGTTAAATTATAAATTAAGACAACATTTGTATCCTGTGGGCAGGCAGTTATCTCTGTTTTCCAGCACCACTCTACTTACTCCAGTGGGCAGTTGATGGTACAGCGGCATTCCCTGCAAACAGTTTTCGCTAACTATAGACTCTAGCAAAGGAATTGTTTGGGAGCAGCCTCTCGATTTATCTCTTTGTCAGAGCAGCTTATCTACCAGAACTCGTTAGCTTGCATACCATATTCTTAATTACATACAGCATGTCTGGGAGCTGTACTGTGGCAGTGAAACTCTGCAGAGATGGTTTGCTAACTTGTCTTCACCTCGGCTCTAAAATCAAAACACTTCTTTTTTTTTGTTTTTTTTTTTTAATTTTACAGAACCTGCATTTTACAGATTTATGGAAGAAATCAAGACACAACAAAGGTTTGGGTTCCTTACCTTATCATTGCCTTAGACCAACAGAGGTCTGCCTTCAAGCTACCTAGGAGAGCAACGTGGCATTGAGAATAGGGACACCCTAGGAAGCAGAAGCCAGTGCAACCTTTGGCACTGCTGCTTTCCCAGAAATGAGAAGGAAGGTACAAGGCACAAGGGGAGAAATTTGGGGCACAGCACACTCCTGTGAGGTGTCTTTGAGGGGCTATTCTCATCTGGCATGACGCAGACCAGCAGTGACACTGCAGGATGCAGGACAGTCAGGTCAGAGCCCTGCTGAGAAGCAGGAGGAAGGAAAAAAAGAAATACAGTCTTTCATTGCTCTCCATTGTCCTCACTTCAACAGCAAGAGGGATGGTCTTGATATCCAGGCTCTTTAAATCTAATTACTTAAATTTGTCTTTTTTTACAGATCAGATTATCCTTCCAAAGAACAGCAGGTGCAGTGAGACTTAAAATAACTCTTCAAATACGGAAACTTTCAGATGTATAATAGAAAAACCTGGGGCAAAATTCAGAGGTCTCCTCATGACTGTTACCCAGCCTGTGGTCAGAGTCCTGTGAGCTAACTGGGATTTAGAACAGAATTATGGAGTACAACCAGGAAAGGAGCCTGAACTTAAATCACATCCTGAGAACATGCTTTCCACTTCTGACCTTGGGTTTACTTTTGCTTTTTTTTTTTCCTGTGTCGGGGTGCGGGGGGGTGTTTTTGTTTTGTGGGTTTTGTTCTGGTTTTGTTTTTATTTCTCCCCAAAACCTAATGCTTCATCTAAATGAAATGTATTTATGATTTATCTGCTTTAGCTGTAAAAGTTGACAGTTACAAGGAGACAGGGCAAATAATCTGAGCTATTTGAATTTTGCAACTGCTAAACACACAGATACAGACATACCCAAGCCTCTTTCCTCACAGCAGACAAGTCGGAGACCAGAGCTAGGTCAGGATGGGAGCTGAGCAATGTAAACTAATTAACAGTAATGCACAGAGAAATGGAAAAGTCAAATGATTAAAAATAAAAAAAATAAGAAAACACAAAGAAGGCTCAGTTTGCTGCACTGAAATGCTTTTTATTTTAACTGAACTGAAATGTTCTGTGATTTTAACATCAGTTACTTTTTTTCTAAGAGGAAGAAATCTTCCCTACGGGTCAACCAGAAGAGTCCATTCTCTTTTTTCCATGTAGCCCACTGACCCCATCAATTCTTCTAGAACAACAGGTTGTAATGATAGACAGCACTAGGAGCCACAGCTAAGAAAAGGCAAACTACATTTCAGCTTTATGTTTCAGGTAAATGTTCCTCCCCCCCAGTTATCTTACAGTTTGAGCAGGAAGCTGTGAGAAAGCCAAAGATATGTTCATCAATTGTTCCCATACAATTCCTCTGCGCTGAAACCATTTCCCACATGGAAGTATAACTTAATCAAGAAGCATCTAGGGCCTTTACACATCGAAAGGTCATTCCACCAAAAATAAACATAAAGACACTGCCAGCTTAATGAAAGTTTACTTCAAGTGCCATCCAGAATTTGTCATCTACTTGTCAACTCTTAGTTTGCAACAAGAAAACACACGTGTAGACTAAAATAAAATAAACCCTTCTGTTATGTCACACTGTTCCTATTTGATCATAATCTAAACTCTGAAAAAACATTGGATGTGATCCCACAGGCGTAACAGGAACAAAATATGATCTGACAAAATCAGTGAGCTAAATACACAAACAGACTGATACAGTTTTGCTTTCCTGCAGCTAACAAAAAGACACTTTGAAGATCACATCCTTGTCTCAACTGGAGCTGCTTTCAAATGCTCGGCTGTTCACAGTGTCTTCATTTCTGTCACTAAACTGAGCAAAAATAATCTGAGGGAATACAATTCCCTGGACATTTTAACAGAAGATCTGCTTGATGAGCAGCGAATGGAAGATGGACCAGGTCTCAATGTCCTTTTTGGTTGCCTGCAGCTTTGATAATCTTAACAAAAGGATCCAGTTCCAACCCCCCCTTTTTTTTTTTTTTCGCTCAGGACTTCACTGAACATGAAGTTACAGGACTTAAATTTCAACAGATTCTTGCCAGATGTACTGACAACTGTTATATTATTTTTCCACACCAAACTAGAGACCACATATTTGCTGTAACTTCAACCTGTTGCAAGTTTCCCACAACCTGGAGGGCATAATGATTTTCTGAAACTCGCTTATCGCAGTTGCCCCAAGCTTTGTTTCTTGCAGTTGAAGAGTTTATGGTACCAAACCCCTGATGCGGAACTGGGTAAGATATGCCTTTATTGCCTCTTCAGACCCAAAAGTGATGCTATTCCAGACTACTGACATAAGATTTAATTGGTTTTAGAGTGTACTGGTATCCATTATGCATATTTCATAATCACGTGACATTTTTGTTCAATTATGATCAATGATGATGAACAGGACTAGTATACTAGGTTCCTGTGTCATCTTCACACTCTCACTGATTGTGCAGTTACAACATTATGTCTGTCACATGAGCACACCAGACTATGGATGTACAGCCTTGCATCAAAAGCTCTTAGAAAGATTTTGTTTCTAGGACTTTAGTCCAGGAGCAGGCAAAAAGAGGAACTGTGTGCACAGACAACTGTGTGTTATGAAAACAGGATAGGCAGTCAGTGCAAAATTCACCTGGCTATTCTTTGACGAGTGAGTGCTTAAACCTGCCACCTGAAATTCTCTTAATGTATTCCCTTTTGGGAAATCTTTTGGCTGTGTTCATGTTAGAGAAGAATGAAAACTATCTAAAATATAGTTTTCTAGATGCTACTAGATTACAGTATCCCACACCAAATGTGTGTTCAGTACGAGGGCTCAGTCATGCAAGAGTCTGTCTTTTAAACTGTTTATTACTCTACTCAGTCTTGCTGCCTGCTTGATATTACCGAAAACTTTGTGTGCTCAGCTCCCTGCAAGTTCTTCCTGGACTGGCTTCGCTCCCAGGGAAGATGTGGAGCTAAAAAGCATGGTGAAACATGCAGAACTTCAGCCTCAGAACTTGATTCTGCTCCTCTAGATTAAAGCAGTGGAGGGTAAAGGCTTAATGTACCACTTTCAAAGCAAAAATTTGTACCTAGTTCAGGATGGACTTCAGCAAACACAGATATGGAGCTAGATTATTGCATATATTTCCATGTTTTCATGTCCTGAAAAGAAACTCATCAAACACACACATGGAGCACACTCACCTTCTTAGAGGTGATAACCTTTACAAACACCATTAACATTAAAAATATGTCTGTACTTGAGTTTATCACAAGAAGGGTTATTTGGTCATTTGTAGTCTCTGTCTCTCCCAAGGTCCTGTTCACATCTCCAGTGAGCAAAAATCCCACATTGCATGGTGGGGCTATGCCCATGCAGATTAGCCAGCGGCCAGCTGTTGAGCAGCTGGTTTCTACTCGTCTTTCCTTTGCAGGAGATGTTCACATGGGTTTCTCTCCTCTGCCCAGCTGTTGATTTCCATGGAGTGTATTGGGATGCAATTGCTTTTGAAATGTTCTTCCTGCTCAAATTTATGTGAAAGTGGCCATGGATTCAAAGGAGTGACTGACGGACAGGCAGCAGGATTGCTTAAACACCTTTTCATTGGGACCAGGCTAAAAAAGGAAAAGAAGCTATTCAAAAGGGTCCAAGGAATTCGAACAAACAAACAAACAAACCAACAACAATAACACAAAACCACACACAAAACCTAAACAAAACAACAAACAACTTTCTCATCAGAACCTGCTGACTCCCTGAATCCAAACTTTTCTCAGGGCTACAAGCTTTGATAGCAAAATTTTCAGACAAAAGACAGAAAAAGCACATGCAATGATCTCGCGGTAGAGACCTCAACTGGGCCGTGAGAAATAAAGGTTAAAGTCTCTGATCTGGGTAAGAGCCAAGAGACTTGAACCACAATCCAGTGACTGCCTTGAGCATGGCGTTATTCTGGGATGATATTCTAATTTTGCTACACAAAGATTAAAAAAGTAAAGATTTCTTTCTCAATGAAGGTCACCAACAATTAAGAAAACTCAAAAGGTTTTGCGGGATGGAAGGAGAGACCAGGGCAGCAGACTGGTTGTCTGGCTCACTCACCTTGCCAGGCAGACTATTTTGGCAGCTCCGGATTTGCTGAGGACTGGAAGTGATCTACTCCAGCTAACTCCCAGGCCACATTCCCAGCACCCGGGAACAAAAGCAGGGCTGTGCTGTCCTAAAGCTTAGCAAGGATCTTTCCATGCCAGCATAACCCTCTGGAAATCAGATCCACCAGTTTTGTGTTTTACGCTGTCTGCATTTTTTTCTTTCTTTTTTAAACATAGGTGATATTTAAACCACGGAATACAGAATAGATGATGCTCAGCCAGAAATAAAATAAAAGATGAGAATACAGCAAGGTATGACAAAATTTGCAGTATGCTCTTAGAAATAAAACTTTAGTTTTCCGGTGCCCTGGACTATTTAGAAATATAAAAGCTGAGAAAGGAAAACCACCCTGTTCTGGCTAAAATGAGCTAAAGATTGGAAACAGTTTTTTTAGCTACTACAGACCAGAATCTAGGGGGAAAAACAATTGTTGTCACCACTTATAAAAACAGCGAAGTTAGTTCTGCAGACTAGGATAAGCATCATTACCTTCTGCTTCAGAAAAATGATTAACTTTGGAAAGTACTTCCTTGCTGCAGCAATGAACCACAACTTTTATGCATTATCCAGGTTTCAGTCTTTCTCTGTAACTCTGGAGCTGCAGTTGAGCAGAAGAGGAGTCTCGGGTTTCCTACCTCTCTGCCCTAGCGGGCATCGCTGACCCTCAAGCAGGGATGGCAGAAGAAGATATGGGATCAAGAGCTACAGATTACAGTCCTCTGTGCTAATTTAAGAAGGAAATTAGTGACAGTTCAGAGCAATCTGCAGGTTGTGGACGGCAGCGTGGCAGAGATGCTTCATTCTGTGTCCCTGTTGCAGGGGCAGGATGCTGCAGGAGACAACGCTGATAGGTACGAGTCATAATCCCTGAGCCATCCTATCCAAATTCACTTGTGAACCTGAGTTGGAGCCACTGCTAGAGATGGGATATTTACCCAACTCCATCAGCAAGGAAATTAGAGGAAAGTTACTATAATGAGTAGGATTCACTCCTCTGATCAAGAGAATTTTAGAAATGCCTCCTCTGAATGTTGTTTTTTTCAGGAGTATGCAGGCTAAGATTTTCTGCTTGGATTTCCTTACTGCTAAGACTGTATTAAAATTCACCACAGCAAAACTCTTTTTCATGAGTATACCTCTAAGCACTGGCTTTGTATATAACTTCATCTTCTAAAGCTTATTAGGCAAGTGAAGATTTTTCCTGACTTCTTGGCTAGTTCACAGCTCAGCACACACAACATAATGTTCTCCATTAAAATAACACGTATGCTCTGTGCACCCAGGTTTTAGTTTTGCCTGCTCATTTGTTAGCAGTGTTGAGTAGACGTCTAAATGTCTACATTGATCAAATAGCTGATGCAGCTAGTAACACCGTTCAGAAACTCTCCTCGCATCTGCCTGTCCCGCCGATACAACTGTCAAACCCCTGAACGACAGATTTCCTACGCAGGTAACAGTACGAATGGTAGTGCAACCGTGGTGTAGGTTTGGTGGGGGCCTGGAGGGAGAGCTCAGCTGGAAGCAGCTCCCAGGAGCAAGGGAGGAAGGCATTAATGCTTCTTCCAACTCTTCTCAACTGTTCTTATCAGTGAGCCAGCCTTGCGCAGCCAGCTACACTCCTACAAGTGAAGGGGTTGCATTCCTGGCCTGGACCCAAAGAGCTCTTTGTATGGCTAGGAAATGCTAGCGCTTCCAAAGCTGGATTCCCAAGCAGATGCTGCTCCAAGAAGGAGAGCCAGAAGGAGCAGGCATTTGTTTCTAAAGGACTAAAGGACAGGCATTTGTTTCTCTTTCCCTTTTAGTCTGTTGCCTCCTTTGAGACTCCAGTGTGCCAGGGAGAGAGACGAGAGATGCTATCAGCTGTGCATCTGCTTCTTCAATTCAAGGGAAGGAATAAAAATATTTTGAAGGGATAATTAGGGACAAAGCACGAATATTATTAAATCAGTTGCAGTACCCACAGTATCTGGAGAAATACTTCTGCCTCCACATGTACCATATTCTGCTACTGCTTATAAAAGGATCAATTTACTCATAAAAGAGGGGATGCGAGTTCCCTTTGCAGTTGTTTTTCCCAGTCTCTCTACTGTGCCTGTTATTTGGCACACTTAGCTCTGAAAACAGTCCTTTTTTGGACCGAGATTTGCTAATAAACCTTGAAAAAGTGCATTTGGGTCCTTGCAGCCCGAGTACAGAAGAGCAGTTTATCCACTAGGTGGAGGCCTGGAAATACTAATGGCTGATGGCCACTGCTGCAATTAAAAAAGCCAGCGGAGATTGACTCTTAATTCATTCCCCTGATTTCTAATGAAGGGGGAGGGGGGAAGGTTATAAGGTTATACTGCTTCTTGGGTAGACCCAGCCATCTCTTACGCCAAAGAGCTGTCTCCTTAAGCTTCTGTCTGACTCAGGAGGAACAGGGAATGGTCAACCGACAAAGACTATTTTGTAAATAATAATTTAGTTTATGCATGCCATTTGTAACATATTAGCCAAAAGAGGAGCTCTAAAATCCAAGCTGTCTTCTGCTGATTATGTTCTGGATTGAATTTTGCTTTCTCTGCATACAGATGACAGAAATTAAAGTTGTTTTTACAGCGTTCACAATGAGACTTGCCCCCTGATTTAAGGCAGATTGCATTCCAGGTGGAAATAAAAAGGCAAAAGGAAAAAAATTATTAAAAAAAAATGTACTGGAATTAGCTCTGGAGTCTTTTTCAGATTCGATAAATCTGAAATTTGGAAATCTGAGCATGTGCTTTGTGAATGCCCAGATCTAGTGTAGTTGCATTGTGACTGCAACAGGCACATTTTAAATGTTTTCCTCCATTTAAATGGTACACTTTGCTCTCCCTTTTCTCATTAATGTTTTGCATTTTCTACTAAAGATCATAGGAGCTACAGTTATCTATGAAATAATTTGCGTATTTTGACTGTAACTGCAATAAGCAGGTGACCTGGTCAAGCTATATGAACCATACAGTGTCTGTACCAGTCCAGCAGTCAGTGTGAGATCAGATCATCTGCAGATGGCCACCTACTTCACTGGCAGTTGCACTAATTATATGGGCCAGACAGACACTGAAAATCAAGTCAAAAGTGGTCTGTAGCGTATGTGACAAATTAGTAAAAGCTTATCAGTCATGTTGCATTTTTAATTTTCTAAAATACCCAGTTATGCCAGTGGCTCCTTTTTTCATCCTGTTGATACAAAGAAGTCCACAATTCTGAACAAACTGTGAAGCCAAACACCCGCACTTCTCTGGTTATAGTTGGCAGACAGTTCATAGCTGAGAGACTAATTGTTTGTGCACCTTGAGCGGAATATCCAAAATGCAGCCAGTGCAGTTCTGGGCTATTCAGCATCGTTACTCTGGATTTGGCTGAAACATCAGGCGATAGAAATCATGCTGGTCAAATTCATCCTGCCTTTCAAATCTGAAGATTGAGAAACTCTGTGTGCTTGTTACATTTATTAACAAGAGCTTTTACATGACTCAAATGCATTCAGCAGAGAACTTGGACTGATGCCCGCTTAGAAATGCCGCACTAGACACGTGCCACACGCAACACTTACCCACAGGTTCATCACTAACAGCTTTCTACAATACCTGATCCAGAACGACCATTTTAACTCCCAGTCCTGAGTAAAAGTGCCTTTTCTGTTCAGGTGATCAGCTAAATTGCAACAGATACTCAGGATATAGAAAGCTAATTTCGAGCTTAGCGCAGGACATGTTGTTTCATGACACACCAGAGGTATCTACTTGTTTACACAACAAATAGCTGTTATATTGTTACAACGGTGCTGCTTCGTACACTCTGAGTGAGAGCTGGAGTGCAGCTGGGGGGAGCTCCCTGCAGCAGGACAGTCCACACAAACATGTGGGACAGATCTGTAACAGAGACCTGGTGTAAACCGCAGGCAAAGCAGACATGTGCCGAGGCATCCACAAAGGGAGAAGTGTCACCATGAAGTGACCCCCCAGGGTGGTCCATACTCTGGACAGCTGGAAGGTTTCTGGAAGGTAGCTGTACCTACAGACTTAAGTAACCACAGCCCATTGTATAATTCAGAAGCTGAGGCCAATTCTCTCCCCAGTTCTAAGGTCAAAGTTGAGAAATGACGCAACTGAAGGCTTGAGAAAGTAATGACTTTGCTCTGATTTGGGATCATGGGTTATTCCTTGGAAATCTAGTCATGCACACAAGCCTAATAATTTTCTACCTGGTTTACATATGTCCTGGTTTGGCTGGGATGGAATCCCAGGCCAGCTATGGTCTGCAGGCCATCAGCAGTTTGGAGTCAGCCAGGGCAGCTGAGCTGAGCTGGCTACAGCTGTGTCCCACACCATAAATGTCACGCTCAGGGTAAAGGGGGAAGTTTGCTGAAGACAGGGGCTCCTCTTGCTCCCTCTTCTCATCCCTGGAAGGGTTCACTCACCATTCTGTTCCCGAGGGTTCTTTCCTGTTTATTGTGACTGCTGTACGTTCTCTGGGCTGAGTATACCTTTATATACTTTGTGTTGGTATTAGTCTGGCTGTTTCATTAGATCTCTTTTCATTTCAGTTTCTGCGTCTCCTTTCCTTTCCCCAATCCCCCTTCTCTGCTTGGGAGTGGTCATCGTCTGACAGAGCAGTTGCTGTGGCTTAGCTCCAGATGGGCTAAATGTTGACAACAGAGAATAATTTTTAAGAGAAAGAAATGTGTGAAGATTCTGTAGAGTTTATTAACCCTGGGTAACTACAATTGCACAGTTGCTGGTTGTATTGGAACACCCTGAAGCAAATGCTCAGACTGGTATGTCTGGGTGTGCAAAGCTCTGTGTGGATAGGCACCCGGAGAAGTCAGGAGTCCTGTGTTTGCACCTGTATGAAGAAGACAAAATACAGCAAATGTTTCTTGATTGTTTTCCCTTCTGAAATGGAATACATAGACCTTGAGCATGGGGTCTCATCTGAGATTAGTCAGACATTACAGAGACTTGTCCTGAGAACAACTTTTCTAGATTTTTTTTTTCTTGGCAGTACTCCTTACACGAGCATTTCCATAAATCATTCTGATCTGAAATATGGATAATGATCATCTAAACTAGAAGCCATAGTGCCTCGGGGTTGCACTTATGGCCCAGTGATGGCACAGTACAAGACAATCCCTGTACTGCTATCCCATATAACCTCCCTGTCTGGGAGTGCTTTCCCCTGCACAAGACCAGGCTAAAACCTACCTGTCAAGGAAGGCAATTTAATTAACAGGAAAAGCATGAGCTGTAGCCAGCTAAATTCAATCACTGAAATGCTTTTTCCTTCTCAGCCCAGACTGCTTTCTTTCCAGCTGGATGTTTGTCTACCTATGAGTTTCTTTCCTGTGGCAGCTCAAGTGAATGCTGAACCATTAGCCCATGCTAATTTCTGTGAAACATAATCCCCTGAGTTTCTTAGCAGGGTGTGCCCTCACGAAAACATCTAAACCCGTTAGATGCTCCATTGAATTTTCCTTTTATTATTTTTTTAATCGACTTGCTGACCTTATTCATTACTTCTGCTGAGTGCATGGTTAGCTGTCAGCTGCAGCAAAACAAAGAAACCCCATTCTTCATGTCTCTGTTTACACTCTATCAGCTACAGACCCCATCTGTATCACTTCCTCAATTTACAAGAGTAATTTTCCTGCAAGACCTTTTAACATCTGTGTCCCCTGCGTCTGAATCAGCTGCTTTTGTTGATTTGGCAAAGGTTCTGGCATATGCTACAGAGAACATATGGTCTAAGCCTGCCTTTCTGTTACAAGACAGAGTGAAATTCCTCTGCAGATGTCTACAGATTGGAAGTAGAATAAATCTCGGATGTTACGTCTTTTGAGGTAACTGCTGACATTAGTGAGGCTGAGCGGAGGGGGTTTGTGACTGAAGGAACATGAGAGGTAGCAAATGTAAGGGGGTATGTCCAGGGCCAGGCACCACAGCCCAGTGAGGTGTGCAAGGTATGACTTGTTGCTGTGGGAAATAGGTAAGTCAGTAATGGTGATGATAATACAGACAGCTCTAAAATTAAATGCCTTGGGAGGGGGGGAATCCATTTACAATACTTAAGATACTTAAGAGTCAAAGGCACACAACGATGAGGAGAGAAAACCGTGGCCGTGATGGACCACAGTGTGGTTCTGAAGGCCGGGGAAATACAGGATGGAAGAGTTGCAGGAATAAAGACACAAGTTTGAGCAATTCCTAGGTTTGTCAGTGTGGTAAACAAAGCCCACTCTGCTAAAAGATGAATGACTATCAGTGCCAAGCAGTAGTGAGAGATCTTTGATCCTGACCCTGACAGGAGGAGATCCTCACTGTCCCCAGAGGTGGGAACAGGCAGGTTTCTTTGAAGTAAGAAATATTCGTTAATGGGCATCTCTGTGAGGAATGCATACCTTGAATTCCTTTGAAGCAAATAGCTTCATGGCAGGTAAGGTTTAAGGTCTGCACTTGATGGACACCCTGCATTCACTCTTCTACTTGAAGTAACTATCAACAGGCATCTGTGGCTGTTCGTGTGACTGTCAGATGACTACAAGTGGTATAATTGTGAAGTACGGTTACCTCAAACTGAACACACAGAGTGCGTGACATGCTCATACACCACCCGTGGAGAAAGAGATGATTTTAAAGCTCACAGATGCTTTCTTTGCCTTCGGATGTGTTTCTAAGTGAAACCGAAGAGTGAGACACAGAGTTGTAAAGGGCTGGGAAAGTTCAAACCACTGGAATCTGAAGAACAATGCCTGTCCACAACCTTTATTTGGGAAGAAGCAATTTCTTTTTGTTGTTATTTGTAAACCTCGATTTATCAGTCACGGGGCAAGCTTTTGGGGAGGAGCTCGGGCTTTTGCTCACTACACAGGACAGCAGGAAGGAGTTACCCGGTGGTGGTGGCCCCTCCAAAGGACGCGTTGAGTGTCGGAGGGCTGTGGGTTTTCCAAGGACACCGCTTTTCCAGCTCGCAGGCTACGAGGTACCAGACTTAGAGCTGCAGCAGGGACCGGCTAGCGCAGTAAGGCACCTCCGTATTTCACGTTGACTTTCCCACGCGTGTTCCCGGAGCCTGCACCAAGCGCGGCCCTGCAGAGCGTGCTAAGTGAACCGAGGACACACGTCCCGGTCCGTGGCCGGTGCCGCTGGGCTGAAGCTCTCGGGGTGACACGACACGACCTCCAAGCAGACGTGTCCGGTAACCCCCCGGTCTGCCGAGCCGTGCCGGAGATAACCAGAAGTTTCCAGCCGGCCAGCTCCGCCGCGTCCCTCCTCCTTCCGCGTCCCTCCCCCCGTGCCTCGTCCCTCCTCTGCCGCCGCCGCTTCCAGACACTTCCAGCTCGGCGCCTCCGCCCCCCCGGCCCGCGGCGGATAAAGCCGCCGGTCCGGCGCCCCCGCCCGGCACTGGGCACACGGCACGGCACGGTACGGCCCGAGCCCCTGCCCGCCATGAGCGCCGCCGCGCACTCCCCGCCACCGCCGCCGCAGATGGAGGGCAGCGCCGAGCCGCTGCCCCCCGGCTGGGAGATCAAGATCGACCCGCAGACGGGCTGGCCCTTCTTCGTGGATCACAACAGCCGCACTACCACCTGGAGCGACCCGCGGCTGCGGGCACCGGCGGGGCAGGTACGGCGGGCGGCACCGCGCCCGGGGCCGCGAGTCCCGTCCCGCAGGGGCGGCCCGCGGTGGGGTGGGGTGGGATGGGGGGGTGGGGGTTACCCCCCGGCGCATGGCAATGCGGTGAGGGCAGGAGCTGCCTTTTGTCTCTGACGCAGTGCAGTCCCTTTTTTGTGCATTAAATCATTTGATACCTCGGCCCTGTAATGTTTATTTAAAGTTGGTTAAGTCCACCCGGCCTGCCAGGGAAGACGCGAACCTTCATTTATTTTCCAGCTGTGAACAGCAATGAATGCCCTTAAAAAAAAAAAAAAAAATCCCGACCCGGACTTCTACTTGTCAAGTTTTGTTTTCTTTTTTTTTTCTTTTTCTTCTTTTTCCTGTCACAAAGTATCTCAGTAGCTGTCTGGTCGGTTTCTCTCAAGCATGCTCAGAGAAAAGCCGTATCGTAGTCCAAATATGTCCATGGAAGGAGAGGCGCCGAGGGGAGAGCGGTTGTGATTTTTGTCGGGGCTCTCGGGAATGACGCTTTCGGGTCGCATTCTCTGGTTTTGGGGAGTACGGCCCTTTGACCCCCGCTGGTATTTTCGCAGTGGCTGTAGGCAGAAAGTGCTGGAAACTTGAGCCGAAGTAGAAGGTGCCCAGTGGGAAAGCCGTTCCCCCGGGGCTTCCGTGCGCTTCCTTGCGAGCAGCAGCGCTTCACCCCGGGCTCGGCTGGGCTTGGGTCCGCCCGCCCGGGTCCCCGCCGGGAAGGGGGCTCCGCCACGTACCCGGGCGCCGGGAGAGGCGGGGGCGGCCGGCGCGGAGCCGGGCGGCTGGCGGGCGGCCCGCGGGCGGTTGCTGCCGGGGAGGGGCCGGGGCCGGGCCCGGGGAGCCGGCGGCCTTTGCTCGGCCCGGCTCGGGCAGGACTCGCCTCACCGCGGCGGGAAGGACCGAGGGGCTGGAGAGAAGGTGCTGGTGGGTGCCGCTCCGAGCGGCAGCCCCCGGACTGCGTTTAGCCGTGTGCTTAAACACACGGGAAAACAGAGCGGTTGGGAGATACCGGCTGTCTTTGAAACGTGTCTTTCAACATACCTGTTGCAGCTTTTTCTCATGTAGCTTTACATAAAACGAGGATCAAAGCAATCAGTGTTATTATTTAAAGGACTTAATGTTTCTAAAAATAGTAATCGCCCCGTTTGTGAGCGCAGACCGTGACTGAAGGCTCGGTGTGAGAGCAGCCTGGCCTTGAAATCAAAGGGACGCACTTTCCTATCGCAAATTAACCCCCCCTTCACCTTTTTAAGGGCCAGTTCACTCATAAATAAATGACATAATTTTAGTATATAATGTATATAAAGTAGTATATAATAATACAAAGAGGCTACGGAAAAATGTGATCTGATAATATGAATATTGAGACTGGCATAGGAAGAACTCCTTTTTGGAGGCACCAGTTCTTCCCGCTCTAAGGAGGCACCTGCTAACACCAGCTCTTACAGCAATAAAAATTAATAAATAGTATAGTTTTTATAACCATAAAACACAACTTAAGAAGAAAAGTGCACTGTTTACTCAAAGGCTTTTGTTATGGAAATACCACTTGAAACTAAACAGTTTAACAGAAAAGTCCTATTTAAGCTGCCTTTGATAATTGTGGGAAAACAGAGTTTGAGGCAGCTGATGGATCAGTACTCTGCCTGAAACAAAAGACATTTTCACCCTTATCTGGTGTGAAATCTGTGGTAATAAAAATTGCTTCTTCTCTGCCAACTTGCAAAGGTAGAAAACGTTGCTCCTACTTCTGTGCAGCTTTTCTGGGATACACCTTTCTCCAGGAAGAAAATTTTGTTGCTGCGCACCAGAAGCAGGAACTATGTGTAGGCTTTGGGATCGTTCACAGAGAGGGAGAAATGCTTCCAGAGATGAATAGGGAAAATCGGTGGGTTTGGGATGTTCCTGCCTCATATTCAACAAAAAGAACCCTGAGGTTTCTGGTGGTAGAAGTTGTGCGTAACTGATCTCATAGAGCCATTTGTCAGAGCCTTGAGTTAAGAATATCTGCTGGAATTAATAGCCAGCTTCTGAAATGGTTCCTTTGTTCAGTACCAGCATATTTCACCAGAACAGGTAATACTTAGAAAAAGAACCTAAAAATCAGGCCCCAAGAAAGTATTTATCTTCCTAAATAATATTTTATTAGCTAGACAATGCTGAAGAAGACAGATTATCTGCTGACATTGAGTTTAAAATCTAGCAGTGGTTTTTTTGAAGGGGTTAGATTTTCTTGTTTGTTTGTTTAAATCTAAACAGGTAGGAAGGACAAAACCGCAGAGAGGTGAGATACGCAGTTTTCTGACTTGCCTCATTCTCAGTCTAGCTCAAATGAGAAGAACTTGGGAGTTTTAGAAGTGATCTCAACTGCAAAATCTGACTGCACGTGCCAGAGTTCATGCACCTTTTCAAGGATGGTTATACAAAGATCAAACTTGTGCTTTTACCTCTGCCTTGCTTTCCCTGAAATCAGCCAGCGAAACTAGCCTTTTGCTTTTGGTCTTCATGATGGTCTTTAACCCTTAAACTCTATTATTTCTCTGAATATTTGTTCCCTTTCCGAAGAGACCTAGCCAACAAAATGAGGTATTGCACTGGGAGCGGCAATGAACAGAGTGCAGCTTTAAAGCTGACTGAGCTTCTCTAGCTCAGTAATATAGCTGGGACAGTGTTAATAACGAAGTCCCATTTTCCCCAAGTGGTTGATTTCCGTCTTCTCGCTTACTCTGGTCTTGATATCAGTGTAACTGCTGACTGCAATAAACTGTACCAGATATCTAAGGGCTCTTTTAAAATTTTAACCTGTGACAGAACCCTTTTAAGTCAATGAAACCAGACCTTGATTGTGCATTTAGCTATGTATTTTAGATGCATTCATCGATTAAGATGGCTCTCATTTTCTCATTCAGTCTGGCCTTTTCATCTCCCGTGTATGTCCTTCCTCTACATGTTTAGCTCTGTCATCTGTATGAAATCATTGCCGTGTAAGAGTGGACTAGGGAGACCTTCCTGAGAAAGAAGAGAAAATCTCTTACCGTAACCAGTGAGAAACAAGCCATGACTTTGCAAATGACCGAAAAGAATTTAGTAACAACACCTCTTAGCAGACTGATGTTTTTCTTCCAAGTGTCTAATTAGTTAATAGCAAGACATTCAAATAATAAGTTGCACTCAATATCATAAAGCATGTATATGTATACTTTTACTAAAATGTGTTTACTCGCAATGTCACTCTTCTTCCTATCTTTTCTTTGGTAGAAGTATGCTTAGCTGTTGTCTGTGTTAACCTACACCATCACAGCTCAGCGTATGTTCTGTTCATAATGTCTTAGAGTGTTAAATTATTTTCTTTATATTCTCCAAAGTGTTGATAAAAATAGATGGCATTTAAAGAAGAAAATCAAAACAAGGCTCATATGAGTATTTATTGATGCCCCTTCCATATATTGCTTCAACATGCGGTAAACCCAGTGGGAAATACTGAGACTAAAAATAGGCTGAAGGAATTGACTGTGCTGAGCTGCACTGAACTGATACTACAGCGATCGATAGCTCACTAATGCCGTAGCTTTGAGATAAAAGCTGTACCAGCCACAAAGTCTGGGAGCAGTCATAAAAGTGATACATTTATTGGTTGAAAAAGTAACTGCACAGTCCTAAACAAAGGAAGAATAAGCCATCTCACCCTCTTACTGATGGCTCTGTTGGTATTTGAGCAACAACTAGCTACACCTAAGTTTCCATTCTCATCCTTCACGACTGTTTCATCTCCTTTCTCTCTGCTTCCCCAAATAAGTCTTAAGTCACTCGATTCTTGTGTCTTTAGCAGTGAACTTATTTTTGAGCACTGACTTCTCACGTTAGAGTTGACTGAAAAATTTGTGGTAGACACAGCGTCTCTGAAACTGCATCTTTTGCAGTGGTTGAGATCACTGGGAAGGGATGTGAGACTAGGTGACAATTTATGTCTCTTACCTGCAGTGGTTTTAGCTTACATAGGCTGATGTGCATTCTGTCACAGACAGGCTAATAATATAAACGGGCTTAATAATAATAAACTGGCTTAAAAAGGCATAATATATATT